>JAOXJP010282670.1:0-19375 GCA_025762735.1 Platanus orientalis | reverse complement strand
AAGTGAAACAAAGATAACAATCCTGACTTTGATGTTTACTTCATGCTGAATTGAATCTAAACACTGCTGCAAATTTTATTATTACCCGCCCAGGTCTGTGGTCCCCCTGGAATGATGAAACAAATCGGTGGAGATAAGGCCAAAGACTTATTACTAGGGGAGGTATATGAGGACATTCTATGCTTTTACCCAACGATTCTATACAGAGTTACTGAAAATGTTTCCGTACATAAACTTCTTTTTTATCTCTATTTTATGTGCAGCAATCAGGCCTTCTAAAACAAGCTGGATATACAGAGGATATGGTATATTTGTTTAATCAGAGTGACACAACGAATCTGAAAGGCTTCACATAATGGAAGCTTCCGCAAGAACCATGTAATGTAATGGAAGCTTCCCCTAGAAACACATGTCGTCAGGAACAGTCTTGTCCTTTAATGCGTCACTTGGGTAGTCTACAAATAAGTTACTTTGTAAGGCACTTATGTCCAGACACATCTTATAATATTAAATATATACAAGAGAGTGGAAATCACATTCTTACTCTCTTCTTTATTTCTCTCTTCTTCTTCCTACTTCACTTTCAAAAAAAAAAAAAAACACCCAGATTTACTTTTCAACTTGGTATCATGTTTTTCTATTGATCATGATGTGAACAATGAGAAGAGGCTCTTGTATGTGTCCCACATAAGAGAGTTAGATTCAAGTTGTATATTTTATGTGAGTTTTGTAAGGGTGGGATAATCATGTAATAAGGCCTTTTGTGTCATGGGTAAAATTGGGTTTTTTTAGGATAAAAATATTTTTGTAATAAGACATTGTTACTAAGGATATTTTAGTAATTTTATGAGTCAACAAAATGTCAAAGTAGAGCCCTCTTAGAGTGCTGATTGAAATCCTTTGGAAGGGTTTATTATTAGAAGTTTTAGTTTTTAGAAAGTCCATGTTTTAGTAGTTTTGAGTTTAGGAAAGTCTTGCGTAGCAAGTAAGCTAATAGTTTAGGAATTTTTAATTTAGTTTCTTGTTATTTTCTTGAGTTTTTGAACCTATATAAAGGGCTGCACGTTTTTGTAATAGTTAGACATAATGAATTAAATTGAAATTGGTTTTGGGTTTGGGTTTATTCCTTCTCCCCTCTCCCTTGGTGTAGCCATGTGAAACTGCTAGGGTTTTCCCCTATGCTTCTTCTTCTCTCTTCCTTCTTCTAACATCTTATTATTCCTCTCTTTTCTTCCAACTCCTTCTTCTATCTTCTATCTTCTACTTAACTTCTTCTACTTTTTCTGCAATCCCTATTATTCTTCTCACCTTCTTTTATACTCCCCTTTGAAATTCCCTGATATACTTTATTTAAGAGGACAACATTTGAAGACTAAATCTGTATGCACATAGAAGCACAGGATTGGAACTCATGGAGCCACCCATAGAGCAAAGCGGCACAATCAATTGAAGGTTTGGATATCATTTTACATCAATTTTGGTATCAAGGTCAGGTTTCAGCTAATCCTTATCTAGCTAGGGTCCTTCATTTTCCTACCTAGTTGATCTTTTCACATTATTTCTATAGCTCCCACCAAAGTTAATATTGCTGCCGATCTTTCTCATATGCACCAAACGATAAGGGAAATAAATCACGATTTTGGTTACATAAAGAACACTGTGGATTCATTTGGATCATATTTGGATTCTATGATAGTCACTTTGGATGCCCTTTTAAGGATTACACCAGCTCCATTTGCCCATAGCTCCTCAATGCCTACCCTAACCATGGACACAAGTGACAAAGAAAATGATAGTGTGATATGTTTATTTACACCTATTCCTCCTCGACCAACCATATAAAAGATCAAGACTAAGAACAAGATTTTGCTAAGGTACAAGAATAGTAGATTTTCAAAAAACCCTAGATTTTAGGATTAAAAATTAGGGCTCTTTATATGGAATGGTGTTTCAGGTGATGGAAATGTTAATTCTTAAAAGAATTGGGTTTCTATAAAGTTTCGAAGAAGTAATTAGAAAAAATGTGCTTTCTAAAATTTTTTTCTGAGCATAAAAAAATGTTAAAAGAATGGGAAGAATATGAGAAAAAGAATGAAGAAGGTGATGGGTGATGAGTAAGAATAAGGAAGATTAGTAAAGAATGTAGAAAAAAAAAACGATTAAAATAGGATAAAACAAGTTTTTTGAAGAAAAATTAAAGAGGAAGGAAAAAGGAAGTGAAAGAAGATGTATTAGAGAAGAGAAAGAGAGATAAAAATTAAAAGAAAAGAAAAGAAGAATTCACCTTGTGTGAGAGGTATAGAGAGATAACCAGTCAAACCGTGGCTTCAAAACAACTTCAATTCATTAACTCAACTGATCGTACAAGAGATCTTTAGGACCAATTTATAATAATAAAAAACATAATTTGACCAAAACACCCCCTATATGATCAGTAAAAAAAAACCAAAAAAATCTGAAAAAAATCTCAAAACAATCCTAAACTTCTTATAAACTAATTCTAATTCCTTAGCAATTTTCTAATTTGGCACTAATGGCCTTATTACATTCAAAACTACTAAATAAAGCTTCTAAAAATAGAAAATAATAGAAACTTAAGGCACTAATGAGCTGGGCAAGAAATTAGGCTTCTTCATAAGTCTTTTATGCTTCGGCTTAGGCTTCCAAAGAAGGTAAGTTCTCTCTAACCATTGCATTACTATTGCATCAACTCCCCCTCTAAAAGGAACTCAACTTCGTTGAGTTTGGATGGGAATCAAGAATACCATCTCATCATAAAACTCAATGAAGCAAATAAGATCCTACGGCCTTCTTCAGCTTGAGGTCAATAGCATTTAGATAAGGTATCATAGTAGCATTTTTCTTCCCATGTTGGGATGAATAAGTGTTCTCGAACCTTCTTGTCATAGAGCCACAATCTTCTAAATAATATATGACATACTTTAGAGGAAGTACAATACATAAAACTTGATCAGTGAATGTACCAAGTGAATAAGTAACAAGACACCTCTCTTATACCTTTAAGACGGTGTTATTCACCCTTGTCACTTTATAAGAGGATGGATGCGGCTCCGTCTTCAACCCTAGCTTCTAATATGCCTCATCAGACACGATATTGGTGCAACTACCTCCATCAATAACAAGGGAATAAAGTTGTCCGTTGCACCTAACTTGAGTCTGGAATATGTTATTCCGCTTTCAATCCTAGAACTTCTTGACTTCTCTAATAGCCAAGACTGGACACAAAACACAAACAAGTTTATCATCACTCTCCAGTTGCTCCTCTATTAATTCCCCCTCGCACTCTAGGATCATCTCATTAGTCAGCTCATCCCACTTAGGGTCATCATCATGAAGATATTGTCTATCAGATAAACCCACTACCCGCTAACACTGTGCATACAAGTGACTAGCACTCCCACACTAGTAACATGGCCGTTTACTTCCCTGGGTAAAAGACTCTGGATGTCATGCTCTAAGAAGTGTAGAAATCTTGTCCGGCCAAGATACTACTGTAATAACCCCACTAGGCTGTGGTTTGGGTGTTGGTTTGCTCATAAAACTACCATAAGCCTGGCTCACCACTCTAGAATAGCTTTCAAATTAAATCCTCTTGGACTGAACTTCCCTTATGCCTTCATCAACCTAATAAGCAACATGAACAACATCATTAAGTGTCTGCAATATTGCATAATGCAATCCTACTACAATCTATGGATGCAAACCACACCTATACATAGCTATCACTATGTCATCTTCCCACTTAGCCTTGGCACTCGCCATTAGATGACAAAACTGAGTGGTATAAGCCTCAATTGATGTGGTACCTTGTTGTGGATATGTAAGCTCCAAATGGGTTCTTCGCCTGTAACCTAGAGGTTCAAATCTTCTTTTTATTGTTGCTCTAAAGTCTTCCCAAATTCTAAGGGTACCAAGTTTCTTATGTTCTCCTTTGTAATTGTCCCATCATATACGAGTTTTATCTTTCAGCTTTGTGTCAACAAACTGCAATTTTTTTTCACGAATATCATGCCAAGAAAATGACTCAACACTATGTACCCAATCGAGGAATACATCTGAATCCTATCCAGCATAAGAATCAAGCACTTCCAGGTTTACATGATGATCCAATTCTTGATGAGCAGCACTATATGAATAATCAATCCTGTCACCATATCCACACCTAGGTTGCTCAAATCTGTCCCCATTATCCCTTCTAAGATAAACCACCTCTTGCTAAACCTGTTGTGATGATCCTACACCTTGTACACTCTGGGATGGCTGTAGAGGAAGAGGAATTGTCAAGAATCATTTATCGAAAAAAAAAATTGTCAAAAAACTTTCCCATCTTAGAGGGATGGTTAATGGACTATATCAAAAGATTGTAGTGGAGACAATCTGACAACAATCATATTGAGAATCTTTTGCATCTCTGTCATCTGTGTCTGTATACCCTTCACATCATTTTGAATGTCCTTCATAGTGTGATAAGGCTTTGAATCTCCTTTGTATGTTCATCCACCAAGGTGGATAGTGTCATCATGGTGTGAACCATGATTGTTGGAGACCTCATAAAGGTTTAGGGCTGGTTCAGAAATTTCAAGGTTAGGAAAACCCTTTTAGGGACCCAAAAGAATATTAGGGTAGAACCCTAAAATTAATGAAAAAAGGACTTTGGCGAAGTTCAATAAGGTTAGGTTATACCCTAAAATTATTTAAACACCTAAAATAAACCCTAAATAAATTTTAGGTCTCTTAAAAGAACCTTAAGTATAAGCAAAAAAGACTAAATCTTGGAGAAAGATCTCAACTTATAGGAATTAATTGGCAACCTGGTTCTGATACAAAATTTGGTGTAGGATATCAACAAAATCAATATTCCTACAGTAATCAATTAAGATCCAAGCCTAAATGATGATTAAATAATGATTTTTGAAATTAAAGAATGCTGAAAATTAAAAGAAAACAATCAACAAACCAAATCTTTAAAGAAATTAACGAAAAATCAAATAAACCAATTCAAGAATGATGAGATTATCAAATAGAAGCAAGAACTAAATAAAAATTGAAAAAATGATAAAAGAATTAGAAGAATACCTAAATATGTCCAACAATCCAAAAAAACATGGGTTTCTTTAAAACCCTAAAAACTGGGGACACTAAGGGACATGCAGCCACCCCCTTATTTAAGTAGTAGATTATTTAAAAAAAAAAAAACTAAAAGGAAAGGGGTTTAGGGGTGTACAGTTGGTATGGGATGAGTTTAGGGTTCAAGAATGGTGGATTTAAAAAAAAAAAAAAAACCCTTGATTTTGGGGTTAGCAACCGGAGCTTTTTATATGGAAGGGTGTGTTAGGTGATGGGAATGTTAACCCTAAAAGAAATTAGGTTTCTATGAAGTTTGGAAGAAGTAATTAGAGAAAAAGTAATTGTTAGAAAATCTTCTTAAGCACAGAAAAGTGTTAAAGAATGGGAAGAATAAGAGAAAAAGAATGGAAAATGTGATGGATAAAGCAAGTTTTCTGCAGAAAAACTAAAAAAGAATAAGATGTAAGATTAGAGAAGAGAAAAAGAAAGACGAAGATTAAGAGAAAAAAGAGGAAGAGCTCACCTTATGTGAGAAGTATGGAGAAATAAAACAGTCAAACTGTGGTTTCAAAACAGCTTCAATGTCATAGAAGAGGTCTTTAGGACCAATTTATAATAATTAAAAAACATAATTGGATCAAAATACCCCTATATAGTCAGACAAAAAAAAACTCTAAAAAAAATTTGTAAAAAATGTCAAAACATCCCTAAACTTCTTCAAAACTAATTCCACCTCTCTACCAACTTTTTAATTTGTTTCTAATAACCTTATTACATTCAAAACTACTAATTAAAGCTTCTAAAATAAAAAATAACAAAAAATTAAGGCACGAATAAGCTGGGTAAGAAAGTGGGCTTCTTCATAAGTCCGTTATGCTTCGACTTAAGCTTCCAAAGATACTAAGTCCTCCCTAACCATTGTGTTGCTACTGTATCAGTTTGGGTGTATCTCAGGAGGATATATCCCTTTTATATTTGTAATACAAGAGTAATTGATAAGTGACATATGAATTGGCCAATCAAAAGTAAAGCATTCATGCACAAATTAAAAGGCCAATACTGCATCCAAGAAAAATTACGATCACAATATATACTAATTCTAGTGTGGAAAAGGGAGGAGAAGGAACGGAATAAACCTCAACTCAGCACACTGGAAGACCCCATATCCAAGCCAACCAATTCTCGCATGGGTTCATGTCTCTCTGTCTCTCTCATGGCATTTGTTAATGATAGTCTTTCAGTTCATCTCCTCCACCAGTCCAAAACTGCTCAAAAACCCACAACATGACCTCCAAAACCACTTTTGTTCTTTGAAATCCTCACCAAATTAAAATCAACTAAGCCTCCAATTCCCTTCAAAATCACCATCTCCACCAAAATTTATTCATTTACCATGAAACCAACCATTCTGTGCTGTACTCATTCTCCCCATTCTGAATAGTGCCATTTGAACACTTGCATTGGCTCCCCTTTCAGTACTTGGTTTCCCGATAAGATTCCAACTGTCGATTTTTTGGGAACCACATTTCGTTAATAAAAACATCGGCTTTAAAAATAGGTGCAAGAACAGGATCAAGAACAGCAGATTAAGCGGGTCTCTCTCTCTCATATGAACAGGGGATATTCTACCGTTTCTGTTACTCCCCTACATTGTCCTCTCAAACTCTAGCCTGTCTTTCATCATCCTTTTATTTATCTAGCTATAGTGACGTTCACGCTCTGTAGTCTTTGGGTGGATGGGTCTCTATTTTCTGATGCGTAACGCCTCCATGGTCTTCGACAGACACCTAGGAAATTTTTTCTCTTTATCCCGTGGGACGTGGGAGGAGAAGGAGAAGAAGAGGAGTCAGAATTTTAGAAGGTTGTTTAAAGGGAGCAAATGAGTTAAGGGGTGGGTGATAAAAATTTTCTACTCAATTAATGAATCTGTTAATGAAGTTTACAAAGTCTTGTTAAGTATTTGACAAATGATCTATTGTATATAGGATTTAAATCACATGCAAGCACTCCAATA
Organism: Platanus orientalis; assembly: GCA_025762735.1. Classification (NCBI taxonomy): domain Eukaryota; kingdom Viridiplantae; phylum Streptophyta; class Magnoliopsida; order Proteales; family Platanaceae; genus Platanus; species Platanus orientalis. The sequence goes on along the minus strand of JAOXJP010282670.1, from coordinate 12,273 downwards.
CTATTTTGAAGTAGTTGCATCCTATATCATTGAGCTAGCTTTTGAAAGTAAGTATATATTATTTAAACGTTCACTCGAACAAAAACTCGATATTTGAGATTGTTTTATCTTGCCATGATATCAAAGGTAACTGGAAAAAAATATTGTACAATAAGATAATATCTAATTAATTAAGAACATACAAATCATAATGTGAAATGTTAACTGTAGTTTAGAGCTAGATAAATGAAATTATCAAAAGTATTTTGTTAATTAAAAGTATAAAAGTAAATGTTATGCAATTATTATGAATAAGAAGAAACTGTTCTGTCCAGGATTTCGTGTCAAGGACGGTATCTTGGACACGAGAGGACGGCAAGGTTTTCCTAGGTATTTTTTTTCTCTATTTTCCTCATGTCTCATTTGCAGCAGATGTGGTGTGCCTTGAGGTGGTTTATTTTTGTTGTAGTTGCAAAGATTTTAAGGGTCATTATAGGATTTATGTTTTTGGGTCTCTAAAGGGTTTTCAGAAATGCCATAGTTTCATCAATCTGCCTGGAGAAGGGATGGAGATGTTAGGTTGACATGGATCGATAGGTCCAAGCGAAGCCAAATCTTGATTGTTAAGTCACAAGTAATGAATTCTTGATCTTCCTAAGGATTGTGTTAAAGAACCCATGAGATGTTTGTTAGGAAGCCTCAAAAACTCTAAATTTGCAGACGCCCCTAATATGTCCGGCAAGATATTCAAGTGAACTACCATGTTCCAAAGACAACCTATATCTATCATGTTTTCCCTGTTGTATGTTACTGCCACCATTGGAGTATATGCTACTAATTTGTTGTTCTGTTTACTTACATGTGTCAGCAGTTGATTGTTAATGGGAACTGCTATTTACACCACATAAATTTCTGAACTTACCTCACTTAAATTTTTTTATTGTTTTTCCTTTTATATCCATTTCCCAACTCTTTTCCTTACCTAAAATACCCCTCCCCTTTCTTTCAAACCCCACCCCTTTCTGACGCTGACAACGGTGGTCCCTCGGTAACAACCCAAGTCTGGTAACGGTTTTTTTTTTTTAATGTGTTCGGCTACTGTTACCGAGCAAAGCAACACCCGCTCGGCCAGCCCAGCCGAGTAGGCTGAGCACCAGCCTGTTTGGTTGGGCTGGCCGAGTGGAATAGGCCCTACTCAACTGGGCTGGCCGAGTGGGGGTTGCCTTGCTCAGCAACACTAGTTGGAATAGAGAAAAAAAAAGAAATGGAGAGGGAGAGGGAGAGAAAGAGGGATGGAGGGAGAGGAGGGAGGAGGGGAGAGAGAGAGAGAGGAGGGTGGGGTGCAGGAGAGAGGGACAGAGAAAGAGGAAGAGGGAGAAAGAGAAAGAGGGGGGGAGTGCGGGAGAGGGAGGGAGAGAGAGGGAAGGGAGAGAGAAAGAGAGAGAGCGGAGTGCGGGAGAGGGAGGGAGGGAGAGAGAGAGAGGAGGGGGTGGCGGAGGGGTCACTGCAACTGCCGGAGGATGAGTTGTAGCTGCCGGAGTGGTTGCCAGAGGTGTGGAAGGGAGGGGTGTTTTAGGAAGGAGAGGATGAGGGGAAGGATATAAAAAAAAAAAATTTGAGGTGAGTTCAGAAAATTTTAAGGTGCGACTAACAGTTCCCTTGTTAATAGGTATTCGTTTTGGAAGCTGTGGCCATACTGAAACTTAGAAGTCACCAATGGTGGCTGAGATTACAGAATAAGGTGAGAACCGTCAAATTTCCATCTAACAATATTTTGTTGTGTCTTCCAGGATAAACACCATTAAGTCATAAGAGTTTACCAACATATACAACACGATGGCAGAAACAGAAATACATGCAATAAAGAAGAAAGTAAAAGAAGGATGAATGCTAGTGAGAAAAAGAGAGGACGTTTGTGTTGGGTTCCCTTCCATGAGTGGGACCCACCACTCCTTTTATGGAGTGGTTAGTGCATGGGGGAGCAGCTCAAAGGGAATGTCTTTTGACCTATTTTAGTGTAAGTGGGTGGTTGAGCAGGTTGATATCCTCTGCAACGTGCAGATTTGCTCCGGGCTTGGAGCCACCATTCATGGGGCTCCAAGTGCAGGCAACACGTCACAGAGGATATCGCCTCATTGACATTTAATGTTCATTTTTGCCCTTCCCAGAGAAAGGGTGGAGAACCTGCAAGGAGGTCTTTGGATTTGGACTCATCTTGAATCATTCGTACAACCTAAGAAAGTGAAGAAAGGGTTTTCTACTCCCACAAATTATCCACAACCAATTTATATAAAAAGGAGATGGTTTTTGGGCTATTTTCTCTCCATTGGAGAAGGAAAAGACAACAACATTTTTATCAATCTCGAAGACTTTGGCTAGTTAAAATGGATTTCTATAGCCCTTTTACTGTAGTTAGACTGAAGCACCAGGGGCGTCAGGTGAGATATCAGCGGAAAAAGTGAACCATCACAAAAAATGAATCACTGCTTGGGTGTTTTTTACTTTTTCTGCTGATGTGTCATCTAACACCCCTGGTGCTACAGTTTGACTACAGTAAAGGGCTACAGAAAATCCACTTTATTGGCTAGTACATGATTTCCTTATTGAAGATCAGTTTTTGTTCATTAAATCCCCTTGTTTATCTATCTTTAGATGAAGATTAATGTTGTTAATTGATGAAGAAATCCTCCAATCTTAATTAGAGAAGATATTTGTAATCCCATTTATTTGAAGAATAGTGGAAGTATTCTGGACTAGTATCCCGTGGTTTTTCCCTTTACACTAAAGGGTTTTCCATGTTAAAAATTTTGGTGTTGTGGTGTGTTTTGTGTTTCTTATTGTTTTTTGTTTACTTGCTTGTGAATTATTACTTTTAATTACTGTTAGCCTTTGATTTGCATATAGAAAGGGAAAGGTGTGTGGTTTCCCAATAGGGGGTATCATAGTCGGGCTCTAAATTTGTTGTGTGCAAATTATGGAAGCAAATACAAGTAGGATGATTAGCTTAAATGGGGGCAATTGGCTTATTTGGAAGACAAAAATGGAAGACCTACTTTATTGTAAAGATTTATGTTCACCTGTGGAAGGAGATGGGGCTAAACCCGAAAGTATGTCAAATGACGAGTGGAAGAAGCTTAACTGGAAAGCCACCGGGGTTTATTCGACAATGATTAGATGATATTGGTTTTCATCATGTCTCAACTAGAGCCTCATCACATTCATTGTGAAAGAAATTAGAAGGGTTGTATGAGAGAAAGACCCCAAAAAATAAAGCTTTATTGATTTAGAAGCTTGCCAATTTCAAGTACAAGGAAAGTGGTTCAATTGCAGAACATTTAAATGAAATGTTGAGTACTGTGAATCAACTCTCCTATGTGAAGATGGTGTTAGATGACGAGTTACAGGCCTTGTTACTTCTCAATTCGTTGCCAAAAAATTAGGAGAGACCTTAGTGGTGTCTCTTAGCAACTCTGCTCCAGATGGGGTTGTTACCATGAGTCAAGTAACAGGAAGTTTGTTGAATAAAAAGACAAGAATAAAATCCTTAGGTTCCTTTACACTAGAGGCACTTGTCACAGAAAACCAAGGAAAAAGTAAAAGTAGAAAGTTTTACAACCATGAGAAGTCAAGAGGAAGATTAAAGTCAAGAAAGGAAATCAATTAGTACAATTGTGGCAAGCTGGGTCATTATCAAAGGGAATGCTAGAAACTCAATAAAGGAAAAAAGAAAGAAAAAGGTGAAGAAAAACAGGGTGATAAAGATACCATCGCCGTTGCTTCTAATTAAAATATTATTATTTTCTCGGGTTGTGAAAAATCATGTCTTTGTCTAAGTTGTCAAGATACCAATTGGGTTGTTGACATGGGTGTTTTATATATTCTACCCCCTGCAAGGACTTCTTTACATCTTACAGTTCTGTGACTTTGGAGTTGTGAAGATGGAAAATAGTGGCACTTCAAAAATTGTTAGGATGTGTGACATAAGCATTGAGACCAATATTAAATGTAGATTGGTTCTCAAGGATGTGAGATATATTTCAGATCTCTACTTTAATTTAATTTTAGCCGAAAAACTTGATGAAGAAAGCTACAACAATCACTTTGGTAATGGGCAGTGGAAGCTTACCAAAGGGTCTCTTGTTATAGCAAGAGGAAAGAGGTGTTGCACTTTGTACAAGACGCAAACACACTTATGCAAGGGTAAGGTGAATACAACGGATGATGATTATTCTATTGATTTGTGACATAAGAGGTTGGGTCACGTGAATGAGAAGGGTTTACAAATCATTTCCAAGAAATAACTCACCGGCATAAAATGTATGCCTTTAAATAGTTGTGTTCATTGTTTAGTTGGTAAACAACATAGAGTTCCATTTCATAAAAACTTCTCTAAAAAAAAATGTTTTGGATTTAGTTCATTCTAATGTTTGTGACTATGAAAGAAAATTTTTTTGGTGGTGCTTCTTATTTTGTAACTTTCATAGATGACGCTTTTAGAAAAACGTGGGCATATGCTTTGAAAACTTAATATCAGGTTTTGGGTGTCTTCAAACACTTTCATGGTATGGTGGAAAAGGAAATAGAAAAAACTTTGAAGTGTATTCGCACAAACAATAGTGGTGAGTATATTAGGCTATTTGAAGAGTATTGCAAGAGCCATGATATTAGACATGAACAAATAGTTCTCAAGACTCCACAACACAATGGTGTAGAAGAGAGGATGTGAACTGCACTATTATGAAAAGAATCAGGTGTATGCTTTCATAGGAAAAATTGGTAAAATATTTTTGGAGGAAGGCAATGCACTTGATTAATCTATCTCCTTTGGTGCCTTTGGATGAAGATGTTGCAGAAAAAGTTGGACCGGAAAAGAAGTTTCCTATGGACACTTGAGAGTGTTTGGTTGTAAGGCATTTGTGCATGTACCCAAAGATGAGCGTTCCAAGCTTGATGACAAGGCAAAACAGTGTATCTTCTTGGGCTATGCAGATGATAAATTTAGCTACAGGTTATGAGATCCAATTGACAAGAAGATGATAAGAAGTAAGGATGCGGTCTTTCTTGAAGACCAAACAATTGAAGACTTTGAGAAAGTTGAAAAACCCTAACCCATTATAGATGATCTTGTTAATATGGATTTAGTTCATCTTCTTATTGTTCATGATGTTGATAGGGGAGATGTGCAGAGTCATGTTGAGGAAATTGGTGATGATGTTCCTACAGGTAATGTTGAACAAGAAGTAGGGGTGCAACACCCTCAAGAACCACCAGTTGAAACTCAGTTGAGAACGTTTAGTAGAGTACATCGGACATCCAGAGGTATTCACCTTGTGAGTATGTTATGTTGACAGATAAGGATAAGCCAGAGAGCTTTCGAGAAACTTAAACTGATGAATATAAAAATAAGTGGTTGGTAGCTATGCAAGAAGAGATGGATTCTTTGCATATCATACATATGACTTGGTGAAACTGTCAAAGGGTAAGAAAACACTCAAGAATAAGTGGGTGTTCAAGTTAACGATGAAAGACAAGAACTCATAGCTAAGGTACAAGGTAAGGCTGGCTTTGAAGGGTTTTGGGCAAAAGAAATGCATTGACTTTGATGAGATTTGCTCACCTGTGGTGCATATATCATTTATTCGAGTTGTATTGAGTTGGTTGCCAGTATCAACCTATATATTAAGCAAATAAATGTCAAAACAGCTTTCCTACATGGTGATTTGGAGGAAGAGATTTACATGGAGTGGCCCAAAAGTTTAAAAGTCAAAGACAATGAACACATGGTTTATAGGTTAAGGAAAAGCCTATACTAGTTAAAACAGGCCCCAAGGTGATGGTATAAAAAGTTTGATTCATTCATGGTGGATCATGGGTATAAAAGAATGCCTTTAGACCATTGTGTATTTATCAATAAATTTTCTGATGTTGATTTCATCATTCTTTTGCTCTATGTTGATGATATGTTGATAGTTGGACAAGACACCAACAAAAGTGTCCCCATCATTCTTTTGGTGTACATAAAAGTGTTGAAGTTTGTTTAATCTAAAGTATCATTTCTTTGTTATTCATTTAATTTGAATACTCTTTGAATATCTAATGCATTTTTTATGAAATTGACAAGAATCGTGTGTGTGTGTGTGCACGCGCGTGTGTGTGTGTACATATATATACATGTTCGTCTAATGCTTAGACTTATGTTTTTTGTCCAGATTGTAGGTGGCTCTGGCCTTACACCGATGCTTCAGATAATTGAGACTGTTCTAAATAATCCTGATGATAACACACAGGTAAGCCATAGTCTCTGATATAGTGGGATGGAGGAAATGGTGGCCCTTGAAGGTTTTCTAATGTTGTATTACGGAACTTGTAAGGCTTTGGTCTAATATTTTATTTTTATCACATTTTGGGACAAGCAATTGACTTGGAAGACCTTCCTACCAAGGAAGTTGGATAGATTGGACATAGGAACACATTTTACAAAGGGAATTCTCTTTCCTTAATTCCTAGCATTATAAAGTTACTTATATTACTCTTGCACTCTAATTGTTTATTTAAATACTTAAAGTACACATTTTGTAGCACACACACACCTTGGGTAAGCTAAAGAAGATTAAAATCAATCCCAACACTCTTAAAAAGGGTTAAGATAATATTTATATCCCATTCACCCCCCTCTAGGATAATCTACTAGGTATTTTAATTGGTCCATCATGGTTCTCCCCTTCGGTGGTTGATTAAACTGTGATGAGATTTGATTGTGGTGTAAACTATTCATCACCATGGGCAGAATTTTGCACCATGATTGATCCTTAACTGTGATAAATGAATGCAATATCATCATAGTTGTACATGATCATGATGATAATTGCCATGAGAATAACCACAATTATAACTGGATCGTGATGAGATATAATCATGATTATAACCAGATTGTGATGAGATATAACCGCAATTATGACTTTATTGCTATTCAAAAAAATTTAGACTTAATTCTTTCTCATTTTCTTTACTAAGTCTCTTTGCATCAAAATCACTTATCCAGTTTCTAATTTTGGGTAGACATGGCTCCCAAGAGAAACTCTTCTAGTGCTGAATAAGGTGAGTCTAATTCTAGGATTCCACCTAAGAGAATGAGGCTTAGATCTTGGAACACCCCAAGACCCTCCATTAAACCAACTCACTCTTATGAAACGATAATGGTAGTGATAGATTCTAACAAAGACACCAATCCAACAATTGAATCAGGCTCTCATAAAAAATGAGCCCAAATCATCAGACCCAACATCCATGCCAAGTCCTCTAAACCCTTTTGCCTTTCTACCTGAGCAAGGTAGTTATTCTCTATCTTTATTTTAGAAGCATCCTCCCTTTTTAATTTAACTCTATTCTTGATTTCTAGGTACAAATCTCCTTTTTGTGGATGTGGATCGGAAGCACAACCAAATACTTCTCATAGTGCAAATGATCAGTAGGCAAGGTTGATCATTAGCACAGGGAACACACCAAGCTCCTGCAACAACTTAATACCATTGAACCTGAGATTGGAGCTCTCTCGTCCATCCGAGCCAAATACTTACACTCCTTTGATTGTAATGAAGTTTATATTAAGAATACCGGTCTTAGATGAGAAATTAAATCTTACTTAGATTTATTAGCTAAAATAGTAGCTTCTAAGGTAGCTCTTAACATTGAATAACCAATGATTGTTCTTGAGTCATTTTTGGCAGCATCGGCGGTCAAAGAGATCGAGTTGATAGAACAACAAGAAAGTGCCCAGCGCTTATAATGTTTGGCTGACATTTAGATGTAGGCGTTGATGGACCAATTTAATTATTTTATCATGAGCTATATGAATATTGCGGGGCACCAGGATGCTTATGGGGAAATTTTGGAATTTGCTGTTGACACCATTGCTGATACCAAAACCAAGATTGAGAGGTCCGAATCCGACTTGGAAGCATGGAGGAACAAGGATAATGATTATATACACCAGGAGCTTGTGGCTAAGTGCTCTATGGCTAAGGCTAGCCTGTAGTGCCATTTGTCTCTGTCCTGGGAACTTTGGGATAAGTTCCAACCTTTCATTAAACTTCAAGAAGATTAATGTATTTGCTTTTTCATGAGAAGGATGTACTTTCATTGATATTTATTAATGTACTTTCTTTTTCATCATAGTCGATGTGTGTTCTTGCATGATTTCTTTTACAATTTATACTCTTGTAAAGTAGGAGTATTTATTTGATGATATGATTGTGCACAAGAATGTATGCCTGAAGAGCCTACATACCTGTTTCTAACTGGGTAGTTTATGTATAAGTCCATGGGACTTAGAATTTTAATTGGTGACAGGACTACATCCAAAGTATGTGCTTGGATTGCCTATGTACCTATTTCTAACAAGATCAAGCCATCATAGTTTGTATACCTGTGGTGACTTGAAATTTTTTTTTTTTGAATGCTCTATCTTGAGCCTGAGTTGTCATTTCAGGTTTTGCACTCATCGAGCTTTTATTTGTTCTAACTTTTGCCAATGCCACCCTTTTGGGTTTTCAACTTAGCGAGCTTTTACCGGAGTCTGGGTATGAATGAAAAAGTGACATAAAAGCCTCAACCATGACCTTTTGTTGGGTTAGGTAATTGGAATTATTTATGTAAATGTGTTAGAGATATGGTAAACATTTTCATCTCTATTTAGGATAAGCAACACAAATGTTTGTTGTGTAATACTTCTGTGAGAAGTATAAATATGTTGCTTCTTGAAGACATGGATAAGTATGTCACTTCTATTTAAGAGAAGGGAAAAAAAATTTGTTCAATACTTTCGTGAGAAGTATAAAGTTGAACATGGATGCACTTGTAACTTATGATACTACATATGTTCCTACTTTCTCTTGGTCACATGATGCACCAAATTTCATAGGGAATGTCATGTGTGTGGGATTTCAATGGATCATACAAGAGGATTAAATGGATATGTGAGTGGATCATATAGGAGGATTAAACAAGTATGCAAATGAATCATACGGGAGGATTAAAGGGGTTTGTGAATGGATTATATAGGAGGATTAAACGGGTATGTGAAATGAAGATGATATCATGTATGCTTGATTTCATGGTAAAGTCATATATACCTGATTTCAGTAGCTCATTTGGTACTAGATGAGATGGAAGATGGTGATGATGTAGATGAGATGGAAGATGATGATGAAATGGATGAGATGGATGATGGTGATGTTTGTATCACTTTCATTCTACTGAGGTATCTATTAAAAAAGCAACTGGTATTCTTCAAGAGATGTTTATAGAAACTAGGTATCAGAAGGGTAAGGTGTCTATGATCTTTTTGTAATAACCATGTATCATGACTTTGACAATGTGGAAACTGGGTTTACTGTCATTGGTATTGTAAGGTGCACCGTATCCATGCCCCCTCGAGACATGGGTCACATACAAGAGATCCTGGGTAAACTCACCCAATCAGTATTGAATAGAGAAAACTCTTCTTTGTTCACAAAAAACTTAACTCCTAATTGATTTCACAATAATTTGTCATAAATTCAAGAGCATTGAATGTGTTTTGATGTTTTTCCCCAAGGGTTTGAATCCCTTTTATAGAGGGTTTAGAAACTCTATTGATTTGGAACACAATGGTCAAAAATCCCAAAGATTTTACAAATTTTTGTGGGGATTTTTTTTTCGTTTCTAAAACCTAGGATCGATCATGGTGGCAATTTCTGTGCAGACCAAAAAGTTTTCAATTTGGGATCAATTATTGTTTTTCTAGCGTTGATCCATGATTTTTGGGATCGATCCTAGAATTCCTGGGATCGATCTTTGACTGTTAGAACAGTGTTTTAACATGGCTAACTCATCACAACTCCAAAATTTTTGTCCACCAACATCCAAACACCCTAAATTTGGTCCTTTAATATTTATTTATCAATTTAAACTATTTTAGATGAAAACTAATATGAGTTTACCAATCTAAGTATAATGGTGGTCTTCTAAACAAACCTAGTCTTGGTATGGTCACACACACTCACACTCATACCTTTTACCTATATATATATACATGCGTAGGTCTGAAGGATGGTGGGTTGAAGCTTAATCCTTCCATTGATATATATTTGAAACTCTTGTCTCTTCTCCACTTGTCCATCACCAATCTTCCATGTGGATTTTTGACTTTTGAGATGATTTGAACATGGACTTTGTGGGCCTCGGATTTTGCATGACGGGTGAACCTCTTAGAAAAGGGGTCCACTCATCATGGGCCTAACCCACGATGATTAAGGAGTTGCTACCAGTCCTTTTTAAGATGTGATTAAACATCTATTTTTAAAAACAAAATCATTTTTCATTTTAAAATTTGATTTTGAAATATTTGATTTCATTTTGGTTGGTCAACGTAGAGGCTTTTAAGTGAGCGATTCAATTATGGACCAGGGAAGGTGTTAGGCGTCCTAGTCCACCCACATACGTGGTTACCTATTTAAACCAGTTCAACTCTAGGGTCTACTTTCTATTTATGGTAAGTGCATTAGTGTATCTAATTTTGAAAATGTGTCATGCATGTATAAGTGAGTTACTCTACTAACTATTGTATGTGTGTGACATGTGTATACAAAATAAATTATCTAGTGAAGAGTTTATCATGTTGTCCTATAGTGAAGGATAACAATTCAAATGACATAAAAAAAATAATAAAAAAAGTATATGAAACATACTTGAAACTTTGTTTCCTCATAGCTAAATTAAATAAAAAATGACATATATATACAAAAAAGATAGCATAACGTTCATAAAGCATGGCATCACAAGCATAATTGAAAATAAATGTAAATAAATAAATGAGATAAAAGAAAGAGATAAAGAGAAAAAAAAATTAGTTTCAATATTTTTGAATATGGTATCTAAGATACAAAAATAATAATATTAATAAAAGAATGAAATAAAAATTTAAATAAAAAAAAGAATGGCTTAGGATGATTAATCGTGGTGACTTTAAGAAACTTGCTTATCATGAAAATTAATCAAATAAAAATAAAATAAAATGTAGAACAAACGAAATAACTAATTAATTAGAAATAACAAAAATGAATAAAAATATCCAAGTAAAACAAAAAAATGAATGACAAAGAATGGTTGAACGCAATAATTTCAAGAAAATTATAAAAAATAAAAAATAATGTTAAAATAAAATAAAATAAAATATAGAATCAGCATTACAAATAAAATGACTAGCTAAAAATCATAAAAAATAATAAAAGAATAAAAAAATTAAGTAAATTTTTTTAAAAAAAAAATTAATGGTTTAGAATGGAAGGTGTTGGTTTCAAGAAAATACTTATCAACAAGATAAAATAACAAGAAATCAAAAAAGTGAAATAAAATTTGAAATCTATATTGCAAACCAAATTACTAATTAATAAACATTAACTAGGAGTATAAAAAAATCTATACATACAAGTATCTAACATTAATTAATGAAAAAAAATTTAAGAGTAAAAAGAAAATTTAATTTACAAAAATAAGGCTGTTGTACAAAAGATTTGTGAAAATAAAATAAAAAAACTAAGTGGAAACACAGATAATGTAAAATTAATTAAAATATTACAACACTTATACAAAAAGGATGAAAGACTTATAAAAAAGAAAAAAAGAAGGAAAAAAAAAGGGGAGGATTATACCTTTGAGATGTTGCACTTGTAAATGATTGTTCCTCTTTTAGTTGGGCAACATGTCTTCAAAGATTCTTCCTAACGTTGGAATTGAATAAACAACAATGGAGATGATGGCATGTTTGGGAGAGAGAGAGAAAGCTTCTTGGGGAATTTTTGAGGATTTTTCTTGTTCAGAAGAAAGAGGGGGTGGTCTCTTATTTGTAGGATTTTAGTGGGTTTTCACCTAAAGAAAGTAGAGTGAATGAGAGAATGTGTTGAACCAAAAGAGGAATGATTAGATGATTGGAATGAAGTGGCTAGGTAGTTTTAGGAAGGGAGAGTTAGCGGGCTAAAATTGACATGATCTTTGCCTAAATGTCAATGACATGTCAACTAAAAATGGAAGAATGAGTAGTTAAGAATCCAAAAGTGGAATGTGAGTGTGCTTGACACATGTGGACTTTCATCTAAAGAAAAGAGAGTGAATGGGGGAGCGTGTTGGACCAAAAGAGGAATGATTAGAGGATTGGAGTGAGGTGGTTAGGTAGTTTTAGAATTGGAGAGTTGGTGAGCCAAAATTAGAATCATATTTACCTAAATGACAATGACATGTCAATTAAAAATAGAAGGA
>JAOXJP010282660.1:0-19375 GCA_025762735.1 Platanus orientalis | reverse complement strand
ATTTCACAACTTTTATGAATAATTATTGAGAATTAGGAAAAATTTTGTGTATTCTTGAAAGAAAAAAAAAATTCAGGATTTTTTTTTTTTCTTCTGGATCGGACGATCCCAGTCTTGGATCGTCTAATCCGGGACGATCCGGCCCCAGATCGGACGATCCAGGATTGGGATCGGACGATCTTAGCAGGATCACGATCTACAGGCCGGAATCGAATCGGACCTGTCCGATCCCGATCTGGATCGGGCGATCCAATCCCGGATCGTCCGAGTTTTAAAACCATGTAAAGGAGTTCATCAAAGACAAACTACCACACAGTTAAAAAAAGTATTAGGAATGCATTGATGCAAGATGAGATAACACACTCCGTAATGACTTGCATGCAGCAAGTAATAAATAACCTCTTACAATATATATTTAAAATTTTTTTCACCCCAAATGCAGTTTGGAGGGAATGTTGGCGAGTAGAGCTCTAGCCATTTTTATCTACCACCAGGTCCACCACAAATGCAATTTGGATTTGGAGAGCATGGGGTTCCTATTCCTCAGAAACATCTACCATATCCAATGATTGTTCCATTATCTGATTCATTTATAACGTTTGGCCCTGGAGCTATAGAATCAGAATCAAGTTCTAGAGGCAGTCGTAGCCATCGACGTCATCAACATCATGATATTCCAGTTCTAGATTCAGTTCTTCTTCCTCCACTTACAGGGTGGGATGAGCCTCATTTTGTCTAAGAACACAATTTTGAAGAGTATGAGCTTTCATTTTAATCCTAATAAGCCACGTGCAATGCCATCTCTATACATGCATGAGTATCACCAAGATTCTAATGATGATTATGTTCTTGATCCACCATTGCGTTCATGGTGGAAATGGTGATATACCATGCTAGGTATGTTTATGTTTTTCATCCTTATTTGTTTGTTATTATGTATTGTTTGATTTTTGTGAGCTAGAAGTAATCATACTGGATGTTTTCTTATGAAATATACAATCTTGATCTTTATACATACTCATAACAGTGTTTATTCATATATGATGCACCTAACATACCTAAAATTGAGTTTTTTCATTCAAAATTTTCATAAAAAACATTATAAAAATATTAGAAAATTTTAGGAATTTTTGGGCTTTGGATCAGGTTCGGACCAAACAATCCACATGTGGATTGCCAATCCATGATTCGATTCGATCCTGGATCGGTTTTGGGCCTGAACGATCTAGTTCGCCGATCCGATCTTTGAAACCTTGTGTGCCATGGATCTAAATTCAGCTTGTGCATTTGTCCTTGAAACCATTGATTGCTTCTTGCTGCGCCATGTGACAAGATTACCCTAAACAAATGAGCAATAGCCAGAGGTATATATATGATCTGTTAAAGAACTAGTCTAGTCTACATCAGTATACACCTCCACTTTGTGATAATCATGTTTTTTATAGAGAACACCTTTCCCTGGACAACTCTCCAAGTAACTTAGAACTTTATATGTTACTTCGATACGATTTTGAGTAAGAGCATGCATAAATTGGCCGATCACACTCACAACATGTGGTATTTGGTCTTTTCAAAGACAAGTATATGAGGTGTCCCACAAGCCGTTGATATCTGCCCGCATCTATCAATCTCTCACTATCATTTTCTTTGAATCGATGATTTGATTTAATAGGTATGACACAAGGCTTACATCTTGACATTCCGGAGTGCTTAATATGTCTACTACATACTTCATTTGACAGAGGAAAATCCTTTTTTTTTTTTTTTAAATTCATTTATCGAAAAAAAATCCCTCTTTTTCTACTTCGCGACCTCAACTCTAAGTAAGTACTTTTGCGAGCCATGATCTTTAATTTTAAACTCTTTAGCCACATTGCCATTGAGTCTTGAAATTTCTGTTTCTTCATTTCTCATGACAACTATATCATCTACATACACTTTAATTGTTGTCAGCCTTTGGCCTTGCCTCTTCACAAAAAGTGTATGATCTGCTTAACATTGTATATGACCGGTCTTTACCATGACTGACCTAAACCTCTCAAAGCAAGCCCATAGTGACTATTTTAGCCTATACAAAGCTTTCAACTTACATCCTTTCCTTGGAGCGTAGTCTATACAATTATTCTTTTAGATCTCCATTTAAAAAAACATTTCTAACATTAAATTGAAGTAGTAGCCATCATTGATTTACGGCTTGTGATATCAATACCCTGAAAAAATTCTTTTGTCATTGGGAAAAATGTCTCTTGATAGTCAATGCCAAAGGTCTGTGTGTACCCTTTGGCAACTAGACGGGCCTTGTATCTTTCAACTGAACCATCTAACTTGTACTTCAATGTAAACACCCATTTACATCCAACTGTCATCTTCCTTTAGGAAGATCTAATAACTTTCATGTATAGTTTTTTTCGAATGCACTCATCTATTCTTTCATAATAGTCTTTCATCTAGGTTGTGAGAGGGCTTCGGATACACCACAGGGAATAGATATAGAAGACAAAGAAACAAAAAAACTAGGCAAAGAGAGTGACAAGGCATGCTTAGATACAAAATTAGCTTTATGATATATAGTACATGACTAACACCCTTTCTAAGAACAATATGCTTATCAGAATAATCCAAAGCCTCAAGAGAAGAAGAAGTGTTACTTGCTTCAAGAGCTCGATCCAAAGAAGACTCCTAGATGGGAACATGAAAATTCTGGTTCTAATCACTTTGCTTCTTTCTTCGAGGTGTACACTTGCAATTCAGTTTCCCCCTTTCCACTAACACTACCACTATCAAAATGATGCGAAGGAAGAGGAATAGGAAGTGGAATGGAGTAGAAAAACAACTTTTCACTTGTCTTCTCCCCCCTAAAGCAAGGTTCAAAATGTCAATGTCGATGGAAATGTCGTTCGGGCCAAAATAAGATATATACCGGATATGTCAGAAATGCCATAAAGAAATATTGTAAAAATCGTGGAAACTTAGGTATCATATTTTAATCTAACTACATACACAAGGGAACAAATAGATTCATTAAGAATGGTAGCTTATTTTAGAAAACTTGTATTATAATATTCTTAATGAATACCATTATGGGGATAACAGGGTTTTTTAAGGGGCCATTCGGAGTCGGCTGTAGTTTGTTAGGCAGTTTGGAAAGAGAAGAACAACTGGGTTTTTAAGGGCAATTTGGAGCCGGCTTGGCAAGTTTATTGAAGGGCCAACGATTTGATTTGATTTTGGCTAGAAGATGCAAAGGCTATGATAGGATTCCTAATGGGGCCTTAATTAGAGATTGGGAAACCATTATAGGGACTAGGTTGTAATTGAGTGGCCCCGTTGCCCGGGGCTTTTTTGGGGCTTCTGACCGTTTTTTCCTTTCTTGTTGGGGATTTCTCATCCCCTGTTTTCTTGTTTTCCCTATTTTTTTGTGACAAAGGTTTTTATTCATAAAAAAAAAAAATCTTAATGAATACGCATGTATTTATTAGGATATTGGTACACATGGTTGACAAATATATTATAATCCAACTACATAAACATAAGGAACAAGTAGATTCTCTTCCATTTCTTCCTTATCTTTACTTTGTTCCTTATCTTATTTTCTTTGGAATTTTTCATTTTTCATATGATTTTTAGCATAATAACACATTGTCGTTGTTAGGCAATACACTGGGAAAGGAGAATATTCGTTCAACATGTTGACATTGTATTGAACAAGAGAAAGAACTTCCACAGGTGACTTGTAAAAAAGAATACATGTGGGCATTCTATTCACAAGATACGAAAATTTTTGAATGACATCAGATATGAAGGTCTTAGACACATTTATATTGAACATTGCATGAGCAATTTCAATAAGTTTGTTTTTATGTTTAGCCACTCCATTTTGCTCAAGAGTACCTGGACATGTGGTCTGGTGAACAATACTAAACTCATCAAAAAATGAAGAAAGATTACTAAACAGATGCTCCGAACCATCGTCAAACTGTAGTATACAGAGTTTAAAAGACTTGAATGCAGTACACACATCCTTTTTACTCTTTTGTAGATAAACTCACCTAGCTCTAGAATAATCATCCACAAAGGTGACAAAATATTTAAACCCAAATAGTGAAGTAATAATAGTAGAACCCCACAAATCAGAGTGTACAATGGAAAAAGAGGACAAACCTTTAGTAGTACTGATCGGATAAAAAGATCAACAATGTTTTTCCAATTGGCATGGTTCACAATGAAGACCAGAAGTAGGAAAAATAGACTAAGGAAACAATTTTTGTAACAAAGAAAATGAAGGGTAGCCAAGTCTATGATGCCACCGAGGAATGGGAGATGTTCTTTTTATTATTGGTGACACTATTGGTGTACTGGAATCTAGAAAACAGAGACCGTCCTTCTTATGTCCCATACCAATTGACTTCTTTGTCACAAAATCTTGAAACAAACAATAAGAGGGAAAAAATGTGAAACTGTAATTTAGATTTTCAGTGAGTTGACTACAAGTTTATAGTAAAATTGGGAACATGAAGTACATAGGACTAAAGTATATCAGATGTGACATGAATATTTCCATGTCTAGCAATAAAGGAATGGGATCCAACTTTGTTCTTTCCAGAGATAACATGATATGAAGTAAAAAATGATAACATATTAGTCATATAATGAGAGGCTCTTGAATCAATAATTCAAGAATTCTAAGGAGTAGAAACAAATGTGGAAATGGCTGATACTGGTGTACCTGAATGAGTGACCGAAGATGGAGGGGCAGCTGAAGAAGGCTCAAAATGATATATGAAACGTTAGAAGGCCTCAATCTCCTCTTGAGATAATCAACCATCATCAGATCCATCATTGGAAGAGATAGGAGATGTAGATGCTATTGTGTGTGCACTAGGCCTGCTGCCTCCAAAACTGTTACCACTTCTACTACTATCTGAACCACCTCGTTGAAAAATATAGAGGATGTTTCTAAGGATTCCCATAGAGATCCCTACAATACTCCTTGGTGTGTCGGAACTGACCATAATGCTCACATTTGAGCGTGTCTCTGTCAACTTAAAGTTTGACTGGCTTTTGATATTTACCAAGTGGAGATTATCAACTACAAGTTACAACCAATGAATAGATATATTAGTTTTTTTTCTCAAAACTTGGACACAAGTATGTCACACAAGGCTACTAAAATACCACTACTGAATTCCCAGACACCTGTCTAACAACTGCTAATAGAGGAACCAACTCAAACACTTGGACTGCATAACACCTGTCAAACAACCGCCAATAGAGGTTCCAACTCAAACACCTGGATTGCACTTCCAAGATTTTATACACCACCACCAAAAAAAGCTTCAGCACATTGACCTACACAAGTCACACCATGTCTTTATTGCAATAGGCTGACTCCCAAGCCACCAACTATGACCAGACACACCAATACTGACAAAAAAATTTCTACTGCACACACTTCCACATAAACATCACCTAAACAGAATTATATAATTCATCGGCATGATGGCTACAAGAGGGAAAACCAGAACTAACTCCCAAACATGGAAAGAATATCAACAAAACACAACAGTAACACTTGGGGATCATACATCACCATTAAACAACACTATTATTCAATAAAGGCCATTGCTATTTATAAAAACAAAACAACAGAAACATAAAGGAAGCATGGGGCGGCAACAATGGGTGACAACTTCTCCAAAACACTCAATACACCTCCAAACCATGCGAAGTTTGTTCCTGCCATGCTAAATTACAAAGACAAGTTGAGGATTTGGTGAATAAGGGATTGATTAAAGAGCCTTTTATTCCTTGTGCTGTTCTTACCCTTTTAACTCCAAAAGAGGATGGAACATGGAGGATGTGCATTGATGGTAGAGCTGTACGTAAGATCATTGTGAAGTACAAGTTTCCCATTCCCCGACTTGATGATATGCTTGATGAGTTGGCTGGTGCGAAGGTCTTTTCTAAAATTGACCTACGAAGTGGTTATCACCAAATTAGAATTAGAGAAGGTGATGAGTAGAAGACAATTTTTAAAACCAAAGATGGCCTCTATGAATAGCTTATTATGCCATTTTGGTTGTCCAATGCTCCTAGTACTTTCATGAGCCTTATGACTCAAGTCTTGAAGAAGTTTCTGGGGAAGTATGTTGTGGTGTATTTTAATGATATCTTGGTCTACAATGAGGATAAAATTCAGCACCTAGAGCATTTGACTAATGTGTTCAAAGTACTCTATGACAACTAGTTGTATATCTTTGTTTTTTTTTTTTTTGATAATTAACTAAACTTTATTAAAGAAGGAAAGGGAAAAATATAAATGCAAGAACAGGAGGATAAACCTTACAAACAACCCTCAGGAAGACAATTTGCAGAAAAAACCGATTGGGAATTAACTCCCCAATTAGCCAGCTTATTAGTCGACTCGTTCCGACTCCTATCAACATGAGATAACATAATAGATAACGAGGACAAAAGCTCCCAAATCTCTTAAAGAATAGGAGCCAGATACCAAGAACCCATACTTCCCCCCTTTCCCTAACTAATGACCACTACTGAATTGCCCTCCACTGTACAACCTTTCAACCCAAGACGATTCAATTCCCTTAGACCCATCAGGAGGCTAGAAGCTTCAGCTTTGGTTGCATCGCACACCCCTAGAGGCCCACAAAGTGCTCTAACAACATGCTGGTCATGATCCCGAATCACATAGCCAAAACCAGTTTGACCCGGATTACCTTTAGAAGCACTATCAAAGTTGAGTTTAAGAGATCCAATAGTAGGAGGAACCTTAAGAAGTGTTCTTTTATGATTGACCAAGTTGTATTTTTAGGCTATGTTGTGAGTTCAGATGGCATGCAAATGTATGATGAGAAAGTGAAGGCTATCCTTGATTGGCTTACTCCTAAAAGCCTAACTGATATAAGAGGCTTTCATGGCATAGGTTCCTTCTATTGGCTGTTCATAAAAAATTTCAACACCATTATTGATCCACTGCTGAATGTTTTTGAAGAAGAAAGTTTCAATGGACTAATGAAGTTGAAAAGAACCTTCAACAATTGAAGTCTAAACTTGTTGAAGCTTTGGTGCTAGCACTACCAGATTTTTCTAAGCCATTTCATGTGGAATGTGATGCCATCCAATGTGGGTATAGGTGTTGTCCTTATGCAAAAGGAAGACCAGTTGCTTACTTTAATGGAAAGTTGAGTGATGCAAAGCTAAAATACTTAATTTATGACAAGGAGCTGTATGCTATGTTCAAACTTTGTGACGTTGAGAGTACTATCTCATTGGTGTGGAATTTGTTCTCTATTCTAACCATGAAGCTTTGCGGTTTCAAGGCACAAAATAAGCTAAATTCTAGGCATGCGGGCTTGGTATCTTTTCTAGAGAATTTTTCTTTTGTTCTACAACATAGGGCTGGTTCATCTAACAAGGTAATTGATGCATTGAGCCGCAAATACAACTTGTTAGTTACTTTCTCTTGTGAGATCATTGGTTTTGATCTCTTACCAAATTTTCTAAGGTGTTGCAAAACTTGTATGATGGAAAAAGTATAGATTACTTGATGGTCAATGGCTATCTCTTTAAGGGATACCAACTATCCCTATCTGAAGGTTCATTAAGATTGTTTGCCATTGAAGAATTACATGGTGGACATTTTGGGAAAGACAAAATTGAAGTTCTTGTGAAGAAATGATACTTTTGGCTAATCTTGAAACGTGATGTTGTTCGCTTTGTTCAAATGTATTTTGTATGTCAGAAGGCAAAATGACGAATTCAAAATGCTGGTTTGTATCGGCCCTTTCCAATTCCAAATGGTCTTTAGGAGGATCTATTAACGGATTTTGTTCTTGGCTTACCTTAGAACGCAGCAAGGGTTAGATTGCATTTATGTTGTTGTGGATCGATTCTCCAAGATGGCTCATTTCATACCTTGTAAGAACTCTACTAATGCATCTCAAGTTGCTGTTTTGTTTTTCAAAGAAGTAGTTCATTTATGTGGAGTTCTAAGGTCTATTACTACAGATCGTTTAATGTGAAGTTTGTTTGTCATTTTTGGAGGACACTTTGGAAGCTCTAGGGGACTCGTTTACAGTTCTCTATTGCTGACCATCCCTAAACTGATGGCCAAATAGTGGTTGTGAACAAATCTCTTGGGGACTTGAGAATTTTAGTAGGAGAGCATCCAAAGAAGTGAGAGTTCTCAAGTGGAGTTTGCTTATAACAACTCAATCAATTGATCAATGAAGAAACCTTTATTTGAAGTTGTCTATGGCAGAAGTCGATATCATGTGCTGGATCTCTTGCCTTTGCCTAATTAAGCAAAAGTGAGTATGGAAGAAGAAGAGTTCGCAACACACATAAAGACAATTCATGGATAGGTTTGTGAACACTTGAAGCAATCTTCTCAAGTTTACAAGTCTAATGCCGATGCTCATGAAAGAAATTTGGAGTTCAAAGAAGGTGATTTGGTTATGGTTAATTTGCGCAAGGAAAGATTTCCTACTAATACTTATAATAAGCTCAAGCAAAAGAAGTTTGGTCCATGCCGAGTATTGAAGAAGTTGTGACCAAATGCGTATTGCATAGAGCTATTGAAAGGATTCTCAATCAATCCAACTTTTTATGTGAGTGATCTCTATCCTTATCATGGAGATGAGGAAAAAGTTACATTGTAGTCAACAAATATCCATTTTGATCTTTCTAGTTCTCCTCGAGAGTTCATCGAAGTGCTGGATGTGCAATATATCACTACTCGATGTGGAGCATATACTCAATATTTGGTGCATTGGCAAGGAAAACCAAATTCTGAAGATGCATGGGTCTTAAGTGAAGAACTAAAGAAGTTGGATCAGATCCTTTGGGAGGATTTGATTTCAAACTTGAGGTCAAGTTTTTCTCAAGCAAGGGAGAATAATGCATGAGCATAGCATCAGCTTATAAGGCAGCCATGTGGACATGTGTTTACTTATGTGGCAGCTAAGTGAACGACATATGTCATTTTGTTATGTTTCCAAGTGTCTCGTCATTATTATTTATGCTAGTCAAAGTTCTTTATGTCATGGTGTTAGTAATGGAAGCAACCTAGTTATCCGTATTTTGGTAGTCGTGCTTAGTTATCTTGTAGTTGCATTGGAAGGTGTCAAGCCTTTATTGTATTTCTTGCTGCTCTAGTTTTGAATTTTTTTTTATAAATTATCAACGAGAAATGAAAAGAAGAGAGAGCGGGAAATGGAAAGAAGAGAGAGCGATTTGGATTTGGATTTAGATAATTGTTCACAAGTGCATCTTGCTTTGGAGTTGAGTGATTTCTCCTATCAATCAAGCGTGTGGCTTGGTCGTGTTGAGTGACATCCGCGATTAGTAGCGTTGAGTGGCATCCCGGTACTATCCCCTTCCCTTGGTTTAATCCTTCGTGTTTAACCTCCCCTTGCAGGTCTTGGCCTACATCAGCAAGGGGTAAGTCTCTAGTAATACCGGAAGATAGACGGTTTTTTCTTTCAGCAACTCCATTTTGTTTTGGGGTGAGGTTGTTAGTGAAGATACCATACTTTGAAAGGTAAGATGAGAAGTCACTCGAAATATATTTACCACCATTGTTAGAATGAAGGATTTTCATCTTCATGTCATATTAAGTTTCAACCAACTTGTGAAATGATTGGAAGGTTGATAATGCATCGCTTTTAGATTTTAACAAGTAGACCCATGTAGCTCAAGAATTATCATCAATGAAGATAACAAAGTATCTGATGCCAAATAAAGAAACAAATGAAGCTGCCCCCTATACTTCAGATTGGTCTACCAAAAAATGTATAGAATTGTGATTAGAGTTGACAGGATAAGGGACTAGACAATGCTTGGCATACTCACATGTCTTATATTGAAGATTAGGAACAAATAAGGTGAGCAAGTTAGGTAAAATTTTTTTCAACAGGGGAAAAGATGTGGACAAATCTGCAATGTAACCTATATAATTGAGCTTGCCGGTCGGTCAGCAATATAATCAAATGGAGGCAATGGGTGTTGGGCTAGTGTAGTAGCATGGGAAGACATGTAAGGAATGTAGAGCCCTTGAGCCTTATGGCCTCTACCAATTACCTTCTTTGTTTCCAAATCCTGAAAAATATAGTGAGATGGGAAAAAGGTAACATATTCAAGGTCTTAGTTGGGTGGTTGACAGACAATAGATTCGGAAGAAAGTTTGGAACATGGAGCACCGAAGAAAGGGGCATAGTAGGTGAGACTAAAATAGAACCTTTGCTAGCAATTGAGGAGAAAGGCCCATCTACTATTTGAACTTTGTCTTTCCGGAAACATACTTGATAGGATGAAAACAATGAGGCTGTGCCAGTCATGATTTGATGCATCTGAATCAATGATCCAGGAGTGATTGGGCAAGGCACTGTGAGAGGGAACTGGAGCACTGGAGCCTTTATTTGTGAAAGGAATCTTCCTAGAGACTCCACTTCCCAAGCGAAGTCTGATGTGGTATCAGGTTGCATGCTTGATCTATGTCTTGAATGTTCACTGAGTGTACTCACACAAAAACATGTCACCAAGCTCCACTTACAATTGCTGAATAAAAACCCAACTCTTCAGCAACAGCTCACAAGAACTACCACCAACTAAAGTAGATCCTTCACAATGCTTGTACACAAGCACTTCCCACACTGCCATTGAAATACTACTGCTGATTTCACTAATAATACGTCACAAACCATTTGTAATAGAGATGTAGACCAAAACACTTGGACTGCACAGTTCTATCATACACACCCCTGCTTGCTATGGTTACACAACCACACAGCAACAAAAACATGATGCAGCCTGGTTCTCCACAAAGATAGATTGCAACCAGTCCCTAGGGAGTCACCACACAACACTTTGACGATGCAGAGTCTTCAAACACTTTTAGCACTGCAATCTTATCTGCATTAATTATTACTTGAATCAGTCAACTATATCAGTCTTTAACTAGCAACACTATCACGCCTTTGAGGCATTTGACAACTGTAACATGTAATCATCACAAACTACAATTTGAGATGAATTAAGACAAGCCGATATTGCCATCCAACAGGATAGGGAATTCTATACATACATTTGTAGGTGCACATGCACATGCAATACTTAGGCTCTCTTTAGCATGCAATCTTGGATCTTACAATTGTGATTATGAGATAAATCAACAGATAATATTCAGACTGATCATGAGATCATATTGTGGTTGTCGTTTGGCTGCAATATTTTGAGATAATTTTGCATTTGTCATACGATCAGATAACCATTTGCAAAGTAAAGAACAACTTAGATTTCCACTGGTGATACATGATGCAAAAGACTTTGTATTGTATTCCTTCATCATGTACTCAAGGAGATGAAATCATGGCTTAGTGATTCAAGGCCATCTCTACCCAGTCCCATCCACAACATTCCCAACAAACACTAAACTCAATTTTTTTTTTTATTTGGGTAGAGATCCTAGACAATTCAAAAACACAAAAAATCGAACAAAACTTGGTTACCCTGTTTATGTAAAACCCTAATCTAACCACATTCAAACAAAACTAGCTCAATTTCCACCATTGGGGTTCTCTATCTCGCTAACTGAAAGACCAAATCTCTTCTCCCCTAGGTGATCCAACCTTTCGTATGATCCTAAACGCCCAACCAATTGATTACTATTCTTGGATGGTTAGTAAAATTAAAAATATTATGTGGGTTCCAATGATTAAAATATGGAACTGCAGCAAGCAGAGGAAGGGAAACTGATTCTTTCTGTGAATTGATTTTTTTATATCCATTATGATGGTTCCTAAATGGCTCATTCTGGAGTTGCAAACACATAATAATCTAAAGCAACATTATGTAGCAACAAGATATCAGACCCTCAAATTTACTATAGGACACAAATCCCGCATTATAATCCTTAGAAAATTGAAAAAAATTCTTTCCAAACACAAAACGAAAATGTAAAGAAATTTTTGAATACATTACTTACCTACAACTTCTTTCTTCCTCTTCCTATCCTTGAGAGCAATGATGACTGCAGTTGCTTGACAATGATTGCTGCTTGAGGAGGATAGTGATAGCCCCTGGTTGAGGGGGCAAAACCCTAGTTGGAAGACGACGATGAATAGGAAACTTTGAGAAAGGAGTGCTTTTATGTTTTATTTGCAAAAATACCAAAATACCCTTCTCTTTAACACGTGATGCAACTTCAACACTTTTTAGCTTCAATTGTGGTCAACGAGTTTGTGGATCATGCTTTCGATTACGATAAAAAATAATGCTAAAATCCAAACTCGATCTATAGATTCTAGCATAGATCGCATACCAAAGAGGTCAATTGACATTTTGGATCAAGATCTAACACTTGACCATGATCAGAGACTGCATGCCAAAGACATCCCTAGCTAAAACACCTTGCAATGGATGGATGCCATAATAATTTTGGAGTTTTTAGTGCCCCACAAGAAATAGAGAAGTGGTACATGAGCAAATTCAGAGAACTAAGAACAAACCAGACTAAACGAAGTGCAGTTTTTTCAAAGGAAGAGGAGTCCTGGTACCTATGAAAAATCATCATAGCAACTTCAAAATTGTTCCAATCAACAAGAAGTTTGATGCAAGGTTTAAAGTATCAATATTGTATCTCGTATCGCGGCTTCGGGATACCGATACGTTTTACTTATCGCAACTTACTGCGGGGAGACGGTGAGAAACGGGAGAAACACTAATCAAATGAAGGAATTTTGTTATGAAACTTCAGATTTTGATTGAACAAACACTACTACACACTTAGGAATGGAATTAGTAAATATAGAAAACAACCATCTATGATGGCTGGGAGAACCGTCACTCTCATGAGATACGTTGTCGCTTATGGAATCTATGGAAACACTATGTAAGCCTTGGAATTTTTGAATGAAACTTTAGAAAATATTATAATAAGCATCATTAAACACTTATAAACCATTACACTTTATTACACACTTGGGTATTCAATAATTGGAGAATCGGTACCCTCGTGACACAATTTGTCACACATGCTTAGAATTTTAAGTGTTTGAGGTTGATAAATAACATTATACATTACACAATAAAGCCACAAAACCCCATATATAAACATAATCAGTGATACAAATGTATAACTCAAACAATAATGTCATTCTCATTCATTGGTGCTGCAAAGTATTATAAAAGTACAACAAAAAAATAGAAGAAAAATTAAAAAAATATAGAAAGCATAGTATAATTAAGAGAAACATACTACATACACAATATGTTTCAATACGTTCTAACATGCTTCTTATATCTTTTCAGTTTTTTTTTTTTGGCATTTTTTGGAACTATTTAATTATTAAATAAATGCAAAAAGTATTTTATTTTAAAAAATCTACCAAATTGACATAATGTTCAAAATTGGATGTAGTATGTCAAAGAAAAAAATTAGACCAAACAATGCTTATTTGGTATGATTTTTTGAATTTTCTTTAATTTTTTAATTTTTTATAATTATTTTTAACTCCATGAATGTGTAGATCTATCATATATGTATGACATATAAAAAATGTAAAAGGATTGGAGCAAAAATAGAGAACTTACTGAAGTTCTTAACAAAATTTAGGGTTTTGGCTTCAATCCCTCAATTCTACTCAAAGGAAGGTTTTTAATTGAAATGGACTCAAGTAGAGTTTTAGATTTTGCTTTAGTAAGCTAAATCTGTGAAAAATCACAAAGAAAGAAGAATGTTTAGAGTTTTTTTGAAGTTGGCGATAAGCTCGGGAGGCGCGAGATGCAATACGGGTTCATCTCTTGTCTCTTAGGCATTTTTGGCTTTAAAAGTCTATGTGTCGTGCAATACGTTTGAGACACGCGAGACATACATCGAGACATGGGAATATATAGGGAGATTTTGATTACTTGGGGAGTTTCGTCCCCATCCTGCAATGCACCTTTGCATTGCTAAAGTGAGGGTACTACTGGCCACACATGAGAGACGATGTGATGGAGTATGTCAAGACATGTTTGGTATGCTAACAGGACAAAATTGAGCGAGATAAACCCCTTAGATTATTTGAACCCTTGCCTATTCCACGAAGGTTGTCGGAGAGTGTGCCCATGTATTTTTTCTCATCTGCCAAAGGTGGGGGAGTATGGGTCCATTCTTGTAGTGGTTGATCGATTCTCGAAATATGCCACTTTCATCCCTGCTCCAACACATTGCTCGATGGAAGAGGCTGCCTACTTGTTCGTGAAGCACATTGTGAAGTATTAGGGAGTGCCCCTTGACATTGTTAGCATCTGAGACCCAAGGTTCACTGGGTGGTTTTGGATTGGGTTATTTAAGCTTCTCGGGGCAAAGTTGAACTTCTCGATAAGTGGTCATCCTCAAACTGATAGCCAGACCGAGCATTTTAATGCATTACTTGAAGAATATCTCTGGCACTATGTAAGTGTCAACCAAAAGAACTGGGTAAATTTGCTGGATGTTGCTTAGTTTTGTTTCAATTTACAGTAGAGCTCCTCAACCGACAAGATCACTTTCGAACTTGTGATCGGCTAGCAGCCACTCATGCCTCTTCAGGTTGCGATTGGTTACCAAGGGAGTAGCCCCAAAGTCTACTGTTTCACACAAGATTGGTAGTGCAATGCTGAAGTCGCCCGAGCATATTTAGAGAAAACAAGGCGAATGAAGAAGTGGGCCAATTAGAAGCGGAGGTTAGATAAGTTCAACGTAGGAAACTTGGTACTTGTGAAATTAAGGGTTGACAACCTAAAGTACTTCCGCCACTTCTACGAGGGGTTGGTGTGTCGTTACGAAGGGCCTTTTCCCATTATTTCCTAAGTAGGCAAGGTCTCTTACAAGATCCATCTCCCAGCTTGGCTCGAAAAGCTTCATCTTGTCTTCCATGCCAACTGCCTCAAGCCATATGGACAAGGAAGATGTTTCAAGAAGCACCCCCACATAGTCTATAGCTAGCTTATGTTTCCACTACTCCTTCCCGCAAAGTTGAGCGTAGTGTAGATGAATATCGTTCTCAAGCTTTTCCAAACAAGCCAATTTAGATCGAGTACCTTGTGAAATGGAAGGGTCTGTCCGGTGCCAAAGCCAGTTAGGAACCTGCCAGTGCCTTGCTTATCTTCATTAACTAGATCGAAGAATATCTTGCAGAGAAGTCATTAAGGACGCTAACCTAATGGGTGGGGGAGAATGTCACAACCATGCCCGTCTAGCACTGTTTGCATGGCCCATGGCTTGTGACATGGGTGTGTCATCTGGTAGCATTGTGCCTAGGGTGGCCTTGCTTGTAAGCCTAATGGTATTTTTGTAAATATTAAGGTTTAGTGACAATATCGTAAATATTCAGTATGATTTCTGGGGGGGGTTTGGATGTTCCATTTTGGCAATGTAGGAAGCGCTTAACATCCGCCTTGAAGGGGAGTGACAGGTCTTCAGTGAGTGTTGCCTCGGAGCCTTACCCCCTCACCAGTTGTTGGCTTGGTGCTGCCACACTGTGCCTAGTGATCCCCAGGTAGCTTTTGGTTGTAATCAGTTGCCTACCATCAATAAAATTTGCTTGCTTTAAGTTGTCCCTTGTTGCCTTTTGGTGTGCTTGTTGGCTTTCATTTGTGGCATTGCTTGTTGCTATTGTGGCCCGATGTTGGCATTATTGCTTGCCATTGTGCCCATTGTTGACACTGACGTTGCTTATATTTGCTTTGCTTTGACATTGCTTGTGCCATTTTTAGGCAGACTCATGGACCATCGAGACGAGCTAGTGCCACATGATAGCTTGAAAATAGTTGGCCATGGCAGACTGGTTCTAATGGGCTTTTTAGGTTTAGATGGAGGTAACCATGGTGCATTTGTGGAGGATTAGGGGTGGATATCAAAGAATTAAAGGAATGAAGTAGTAGTGGTGGTCGGTTGCTTAGGCTTGGTTTTATGGAGTTGGGTGATAAAGGTAGAAGAAGATGAGATGATGGGTAAAATGTTTTTGGTATGGCAACAACCTATAATGGTGGAAAAACCAGAAAGAATAGAGAGGAAGAAAAGGGAGAAGAAGGATAAGATAATGAAGTACCTGGGAGGAAATCACAACCTCACACTACCTTGGAAATCACCAACCAAGGATCCAATCTGGTACGAAAGTTGGAAAAGAAGGGCCCTACTCGTTGAAGAAGAGAAAACCAATTTTTTTTTTTTATTCATAAACTTCATTGAATAAAATCAAAAGAGAGGGTTATTTTATTACCCATGAATTGCTTTAGGGTTTCCTCTCTTATATCACCAAAATATAAGCAAAAGAACAAAATAGAAATAAGCCAAATCGTATCCTCTCAAGTATGGTCAATAAGCCACTTATTTGGCTTAAAAAATTGTTGACAATTTTGCCCAAAAACAAAAACTTTAATTCATCTTATGTCCCCAACTCTAATAAACTCTAAAAACCATCTATAAACTAAATAAAAGTCTATAGAAACTCCTAAAACTCTATCAGATCCTCCATAACTTGCTCCATTACATCTTCCTTGTTTGTCTCCATGCGTGGACCCCACCAAGGCCAAGTGTGGGCTCCACCTTGCTTCCATGTCCTCATTATTCACTTAGTGACATTGAGATCCAACTTGGAGCTGTCCGACTTGGGGATGTGAACATAGAAAATGCACCCAAAAACCTTGGGAGGAAGGGATGATCCAAGACTAGAACTTGAAAGAAGAGAACAAGGAGACTGGAAGGCAATAATTCTAGAGGGCATACGATTCATAACATATGCAATTGTGTGAAGAACATAAGCCCAAAAAAACTGAGGAACGTGCATAGTGAATAATAAAGCTCGAGTAACCTTTAACAAATAGCGATTTTTCCTGTCAGCAACCCCATTCTATTCAGGAGATCCAGGACTAGTGTTAGTATTTATATTTGTTCTAATTCTGAGCATACCAGATTCACTTAAGTGCCTTGAGATCTAACTTGGAGCAGTCTAACTTAGGGATGTTTACATAGCAAATGCACCCAAAATCGTTGGGAGGAAGGGATGATTCAAGAGAAGAACTTAGAAGGAGAGAAGAGGAGAACATAAAGAAAGAATTTCAGAGGGCATACGATTCATAAGGTATGCAACTGTGTGAAGAGCATTAGCCAAAAAAAACTGAGGAACATGCATAGTGAATAACAAGGCTTAAGTAATCTGTAACATACGACGATTTTTCCTCTCAGTGACCCCATTCTGTTCAAGAGATCCTGGACAGGTGGTTTGATGGAGGATGTCATGCTATGAGAGATAGGAAGAAAAAACAAGAGATATATATTCACCTCTAGTATTAGAACGAAGAATACAAACCTTAAAATCATATTGAGTATCAACTATTTTATAGAACAATTGAAAATCAGAGACCACTTCATGTTTAGCATGCAACAAATAAACCCAGGTAGTGCGAATAAAGTCTTCCACAAATGTAATAAAATAACAGTAACTAAATAAGGAAATAACAGGGGCAAGACCCCACACATTGGAATGCACAAAAGAAAAACGAGATGTAGTCCTACTGGTACTCATAGAATATGTAGATCTATAATGTTTGGCGAACTCACAAGTTTTGAAATTGAAAGAAGACATAAAAACAAAACTACATAAACTAGGAAAGAATTTTTGCATAGTAAGAGGGGTGGCCAAGACAAAAGTATCATTCCATAAGCTAAGACAATGAGGACATAAAAGATTTTTGTTGCACTAGGGAAGCAAGATGTGAGCTCTCATTAAGAAGGTACAACCCTTGCTCATGATCTCTACCAATAGTTTGCCTCATCACCAAATCTTAAAATACATAGTAAGAAGGAAAGAAGGTGACACTACAATTTAAAGACTTAGTTAGGTGACTAACAAAACAAGGTTAATTTGAAAATTAAGAAATGAAAAACAGATGAAAGAGATAACAAAGATGTTAGAATTGAACCAGTTCCTGCAATAGGTGACAAGGAAACATCAACAATGCGAACCTTGTCTATTCCAGAACAAACATTATATGACGAGAACAGGGATAACATATCAATCATGTGGGGAGAGGCACCTGATTCAATAATATATGAGGGACTAGAAGCAGGAGAGGAAACAATGAGAGAAAAATCCAAAATATACTTGCAATAACCACACAAGATGTGGAGGGACCCCCCAAAAAAGAATCCAATTAAGCCATAATATCGGTGAATATAATCCATCTTCTCACGAGAAAAATCAGGGGACTCAGCTAATGTAGATGGAGTGCTAGGAGGAACAACTTCAGATGGGGTATCGACAGACACTCAAACGACCCCTAGCAAAAAGGCGGGAGGAACTACCACGTCCACCAGTACAAGAACTGTGTTGAGGAGGGCGAGTAGTTGACTCCTAGGGGCAACCATGAAGGTCCCAACAGGTCATGCAAGTATGACGAGGGCAACCACAAAGATTACACTGTAAACGATCTCGGTCATAAGAGAAAAAACTCTGTTGTTTAAAATCTCTACCACCACGAGTGCAACCACTGCCTCTTCCCCCACGCTGAAAAGTAGAAACCAAAGCAAAACGTTTAACCACAAGAGGTGGGAGCATAGCATGATGACGCTGTTCTTCTCGATGGAGGAAGGAATACACCTCAGCTAAGGAAGGAACACGTGATTGACCAAGAAACTAGTTATGAACCTAATCATATTCGGGATTCAAACCAGCCAAGAGCTCAAACACACGATGCTCTTCTACATTACGACGGAAGGAATCATCATTAGTAGGATCAGTGGTGGAACAAATGTGGTACAAATTGATCTTCTCCCAAAGACTAGACTTGGCATTGTAATATGCCGAGATTGACTGCTCCCCCTGGCGCATTTGCCAAATCTATTGGCAGAGGTCATATATAAATCAATATGACCCTCCTCAGAATTGGTGCAAACTAGAGTATCCTGATTGTGCTTGGCCAACGAAAGGAGCATGCATGTCTTGTTAATAGATGGCTCCATCAAATGAATCAACTACAACATAACCAAGGCATTTTCAGCCTCCCATTTCGTGTAGGTAGTATCATCATTCTTAGGGGCCTTAGTCTCCCCTGTAACGTAGCCCCACTTCCCTAGACCTATAATGATAAGCATACAGATTAAGATCATATGAGGAAGTTGGTACAATTTGATTTAAAAGTGGTAAATGGAAGCACTATAAGTCTCAACAGGGCTGCTGCCTCGGACAGTACTATGTACCCAAGAAGTGGAAGACTTACATTTGACATGGCACTACATCACAACACCACACAATCACAACAACAACAACAACAACAACAACAACAACAAACAGCCTTATCCCAACTATTTGGGGTCGGCTACACGAATCCT
>JAOXJP010282659.1:0-33787 GCA_025762735.1 Platanus orientalis | reverse complement strand
AAGATCTCCAAATTTTCAGCATTCACGTCCTTCCATATTTGCTCGAGATTGCCTTCTATTTTTGACCTTGAAATCGTCCGAATTGGAAAAAAATCGTGAAATACAAATTTGTAGAGAATCGAATCTTCTTTTCAACCCTACCGGCTTTGTCTTAATCCGAATTTTGAGTCAAAAGTAATAGCCAAAATACCGAACATGACTCAAAACTCATTTTCTAGCGAATTTTATAAAAAAGGTATGAAGTGAAGATTTTTTTTGCTTATAGGCCTCACACGTTTTTGACTTGTTTGCCCCATGAGTGAGCTGGTTCAATGTCTAATCATTCTCATCTATCAATCTTGACCCTTGAATTCCCTTGGATGCTTGATCTTCCATTGATTGGATTGGTTGGTGGTGATCTCCATCATCTTTTGACATCATCTCCATTGATAGGCTTTGTTAATGGGCTTCAAACTTCAATTGGGCTTTTCTTGAGATCCTACAAGAAAAAATACATAATTTAATATACATATACATAAAATAAATGCGATAATGCTTATTTTGATTATGATAATTATGCAATTTTAAACAATTATCAAGGAATCTTAGTTTATTTGAAGAATTTGAAAACAAATTCAAATCCACAAGCGAGGTGATTGACTTAATCATTAGCAAAGTGCAGTTGGATTTCTATGTCTAAGGAGTTTAAAGGGCTCTCTTTTTCACTATTTTAAAGTGATTGGGCCTCCTTATTTTGCCCCCCTACATTTGTCCAAAAAGAGGTGCTGTCATGAACCCCCCTCCTTCAGGGTTTTTCAAACGAAATTTTGATGGAGCTTCAAAAAGTAATCCATGTCAGGTTGGTTTTGGATGTGTGACTCGGGATCATTCTAGTAAGGTGATTTGAGCTGTTTGTGGCCCTATGGGGGTATGTCATTCTATTAAAGTTGAGGCTATGGGCCTCCTCATGGGATTGTAAGAATTGAATCGATTGGGTATGAAAGGGTGTCTTGTGGAAGGTGATTCTGCACATTTGCAGTAATTATAAGTTGGGGATTGGGAAAGGGTATGGGTTCTTGATGTTTAGCTCCAGTGATCTATGAGATTTTGGAGTTAATTTCTCTATTGTCTAGTTCTCTTTCTCATATTGATAGGAGCTTGAATGACCTGGCTGATAGTTTGGCAACTTGGGGGGTTAGATCTTCTTTGTTGTTTAGTCATAGTTGCCTCCTAGAGGATTGCATGTAGAGGTTTTTCCCCGTTGTTGTATCATTGTTTTTCATTTTTGAATTAAGTACAGTTAATTATACATTAAAATAGGAAAAAACAATGATACAACAATTGGGAAGAACCTCGACATGCAAGCCTCTGGGGGGCAACTATATAGAGTCATTGCTTTAGTGCAATGGTAGTGGCTTGGGCTGTCAGCATGAAAGTGCGGGTTCAAGTCTTCTGAGCAGCCACTTTGTGCAAAAAAACCAAAGGTTAGGTCTACCTTTGATCCAACCCTCCCAGAATCCCGTAGTTACGGGACTGGCATTGGGTAATGACCTTTTTGCAGTTAATTTTATAATTAAGAAAGAGAGATTTTGGGTGAGGATTTATATTTATTTGATTAGTAAATATTCATTCATAAAATGGAGAACCCCAAAAAAGAAAATTGAAAGCAATACAAATAACCAAACCCTCAACAATATTAACAAAGAAAACAACACCTCTATCCCAACACATCTATCCTTTGTCAATCATTACTCAACATGCCCCTCTTTAAATTTGAACAACTCTTACACCAGGAAGCCCAAAAGTAGACTCCCTCTTTGGCTCAATTGAAAACTCTATAATTGGGTATGTGGGGACATCTAGGAGCACTAGGAAGAAGTTGGATGATCATGGGTGATCAAGTGGCATTCACTAAGAGTTCAGTTTTAGGTTATTAGGTTTTAATTCTTTGAGTTGTAATCCTGTAACTTGTTTTTAGCTCAAAATTTTCAAGTTCAAAACTCACCACAGTGGCTCGGTTTTGGTGTCTTTAGAAAAGTTATTTAGTTACCTATCAAACGAGACCAGGATTTTGCAAATCTAAAGTGATTTAGAAAAGTTATGACCGAATTACTAAAGGGATGTCAATATGTGACATAAATAGAGTTTTTAGTAAGTTTTATTTAATATGTTTTAGGAAGTTTTATGTTAGAAGGTCTTAGTTCAGTTTTAGAAGGTTGTGTTAATTAAAAGGATCTTGGTTTCTAATTAGGAAAAGTTTGTAGGATATTAGAAAGTAATCTTTTATCTCAATTTGGTATCAGAGCAGCTCAACATCAGTTGGTAACAGAGCCAAAGAATCCTACAATTTGTTGTTTTCCTCAACTATATCAGAGTCAGAAGATCCTGCAGAGCCGAATGATCCTACAAAACCGAAGAATCTTTTTTTTTTTTTTGGTGTGCTTCCTTAACTATATTAAAATTGTGGAAAATGGTTTTTGATGTTAGAATGAGGTTTGTTTTACATTCTAGGCCGGGAATTAAAATTCTGATTAGTGACAGGTACAAGAATAACATGAATTCTACAAGTTTAGTTGAAAAGCTCTTACTAGATGCTGGAAATCGACTATATTGTGGATATAAAGGACAAGCTTTCTGTATTCAATTCAAACAAGGGAACTATTTTGTTGGTGCTGTATGTAAAATTGTTCCATCAAAAGGCTGTAAGGTGGTACTAGGCAAGCAATGGATTGAAGGAAGAAAGGCTACTTTTGATGAGGAGATACATATCTTGAAGATTTTTATCCATGATGTGTGGTATCGACTTAGGGTAAAGCTTCAACATCCTTCTCTATCAACTTTGGAAGAGAAAAAGCAAGAAGAGGTTGCCAAAATTGCTTCTGATAAGCCAAAGTAATCTTTACCAACTCCGAATTAACAGTGTTTTGGATAAGCTAGTTTCTAAAGAGCCAGTGCAGCATAGTTTAAAGTTGATACTTCTCTTTCGAATAAGGTGGAGGAATCTATTATAGAACAGCCATTGGGGAATCAAACAAGAATTCAAGCAGCGGAAGAACAGATATTTCAAGATAAATCAATTCTTGAACTTCTATAACACATCTATAAAGATTCTTTGTTAAATCAATAGTTTCATAGTTTTGCTTTGGAGGATCAAGAATATTTCCAGAATAAGCTGAATGAATCGTCAAAGCTAGATAGCATGGTCTTAATTGTTTTGTTGTTCTTGCAACATTAAAAAATATTGTGGTCGAGTTTTTTTGAATTAGGGGAGAATTGTGTGGAACGCAAAATGGCCCATATTCAGATTTGATGGGTTTGTGCAGGGTATTTTGGGTTTAATAGTTTGTATGAAAAAAAGTTTATTTTTTCAGTTTTAGGTTAGTCTAGGTAGGATTCTTATTAGTTAGTTTGGGATTATTAGTATTTCCAAGTAGAATAGGTTCTATTTATTTCTAGGAAAGTGAAATATCTATTTTTGTCATTGTTCTTTAGGCCTTATTTTGGAAGGTTAAAACTTGTCTATTTGACATGATCTTTGACTTGATCTTGGTGTCATTTGAAAGGTTATTCAGTTACCTTTCCAAGGAAAGTTATTGCTAAAATACTATCAGGGTATCAGTCCAAGATAGGAGTAGAGTTTTTAGTAAAATCTATTTAATATGGAGCATAATGTTGGGCAGCCAACAGACATGTACATATAATGTGTGGCTGAAATGATAATGTTGAGATGGATGAGTGACAAGACTAGAAAGGAAAAATTTAGGAATGAATCCATTTGTAGGAGCTTCGGTCTAGCACTATTAGGTGATAAGATGAGGGAAAGTCAACTGAGATGGTTTGGTCATGTGCAACAAAGACCAATGACTAAAAGCGCTAGAATGACATGAGGAAGGCCAAATTGACTTGGGTTGTAGTAGTAAGGAGAGACATGGCAACTTGTGATTTAATGGCAGATATGACCCTGAATAGAGTCAAATGGCGGAACAGGATTTGTGTAGCCGGCCTCAAGTAGTTGGGATAAGGCTGTTGTATGTTTAGGAAGTTTTATGGTAGAAGGTCTTAGTTCACTGTTTAGAGGGTTGGATTGATTAGAAGGGTCTTAATTCAGGTTTGAAGTCTGTTGGATATTAGAAAGGAGTCTTTTGTAAAGTTTCTGTTTAGGGAAAGTGGTAAATATTGGGCAGCTTATAATGTCAAGAAGCTAGTAATCTATATAAAGACCCCACCCCCATAAGAATGAATAGAATTGATGATTGATTATCGTGAAGCAAATTGCTAAAGCTCTTGGAAGTGTGATTGCCTTGAACCCAGATGCAATTGCCTAGGTTCTTCTTTTTCTCTTTTTTCTCTTTTTCCATTTTTATTTTTACTGCAATTTGTTCTACATCAGTTTTGGTAGCAGAGCATTTTTACATCACCCCTTTTATAGATTACGTAAAAGTATATTAGAAACTAACCCCTTTTGGCTACTTCTAACTCTCCTACACTAGACCTACTAATAAAGTAAAGTTGCGTCTCAGGTATACTAAACTTAAGACCTTATTATATATAGAACTCAATACTACTAAAGACCCTTCAGTACTTAACTTATTTGGAAGGACTGAACCAAAGAAAAGAATCCAAGATAATCACCCCCCTAGCCAAAACCCAGCTTTAGTTCCCCTTTTATTTGACTCAACCCTTAGTATTTAAAAGAATTACATATGTCGGACTTAAATAAAATAAGCCTAAACTACCCTTGACCTCTTAATGTAAAGGTGACATAGTTTGAACCAGCTGCTGCTTGACTTACTTCATCTTGCAGATGGACCTCCTTGAAGATACCTTGTAATCACTAGATTGTTGGGAAAAAATTAATCGATTATATTAGAGAGTTAACAGAGGTTGGGCCCTTTTTTACCTCACACATTAAGGGGTGCAAATGTGATGCTGACTCTCCAGTAATGGGTGGTATAGAAAGAAAACTATATGGAGCCCTTCTCTAATACATATCTATCTATCTATCTACAAAAAGAAAACTATATACAGAGCTCTTCTCTAATACATATCTATCTATCTATCTATCTATCAGTATATAGATAGAGATTTGCCTGTATTGGTTTCTTTTACTTATTCATCATGTGTTAGGTATATGAAATCCATTATATATGAATAACTGTTTTGTAGTAATACAATGGGAGCATGTCCCTTTTTTTTGGAAAAGTAAGGTAATATATTAGCCAACCTAAGAGCAAAGAGATACAACTAGCATGAGAAGTGCTAGCAAAAGAACAAAAATACAAGCACATGAAGGCTAACGATTGGAGGAAATAAAGCGATCCCAATAAAAAATCCA
Source organism: Platanus orientalis (assembly GCA_025762735.1). Classification (NCBI taxonomy): domain Eukaryota; kingdom Viridiplantae; phylum Streptophyta; class Magnoliopsida; order Proteales; family Platanaceae; genus Platanus; species Platanus orientalis. Next base: position 28,473 of record JAOXJP010282659.1, on the reverse strand, counting down.
AGAGTCGAATGAAGACTGAGCCCCTTTGGAGGACCATATGACCAATCATGGAGTCTTAACAGAGTATTGTCCAACACCTTTTGAGGTTGTCTCATGGATCCGTTAAAAAGTCTTCTATTCCGCTCCTCCCAAATTGACTACTAAAGGGCCGCCGGAATTAATTTCCATAGCTGGCTATTGGTAGCATTCCAATCCTTGTTCCTCTAGGAGGGCCAACATGCAATAAAACACCTGACCGACCCCGGTTGAACCCACTCTATATTGAACCTGGCCCATTAATAATTCCATAAGGAGCATACCCACAAACAATGGAGAAATAACTGAGTAGAAAATTCACCCGTCAAAATACACAGGAAGCACCAGTTAGGGATCAACATCCCACGACGAATCAAATTGTCAATTGTTGGAGCATGATCCCACCACAATTTCCACACAAAAATAGACACTTTGAGCTGGATTTGATGATTCTAGGCACAAATTTCAAGAGAGATTTCCGGCTTCTGAAGGCAAATCTCTTCGTACATTGACTTGATTGAGAACACTCCATCTTCCTTCCATATCCAAAGCATCTCATCCTCCAACTCCGGATCTCCAACAAGATACCTTTCCAGGACTTCCATCAAACACCCCATTTCGTCAATCTCCTAGTCATTTAAATTTCTTCTAGGTTTTAAATCTTAGGAGCAGAGCACTCTAGAGCGAATCATGTGTTCTTGCACCGACCCATTTTTGGATAGGACCAGGCGAAAGCAAGAAGGGAATAGGACTTAAAGAGGATCCTTGGAGCACCACATATCCAACCAAAATTTGACCCTTTGCCCTTGTTAACTTTGAACTTGATTAGTTTGAAAAACACGTACATGTTTCTGTTAATTCCCTTCCATATCCCACACCCCACACCCCACAGGCCCTGTCGGCATTCTACTAGACCAATCACACATTCCTTTCCCGTATTTTGCTTGCACCACCCACTTCCAAATCAAGTTTTTTTTTCCGTACCAAACCTCCATAGCCATTTAGAGAGTAAAGCTCTGTTCAACTCTTGCATCGACCAAATACCCAAGCTCCCTTGGTTCACCGGCCTGCAGATGTTATTCCATTCCACCTAATGAATCTTCCTCTTCCCTTGACTAGAGTCCCACAAAAAGTCCCGCTTAAGACTCTCCATTTTGCATAACATAGAGGTCGGAGCTTGATATAAAGAAAGGAAATAGATGGGCATACTAGCAAGCACACTTTTCAACAAGATGGGCTTTCCACCAAGCGATAGATAATTGTTTTTCCAATGCGCAAGTTTGCTGCCCATTTTTTCAAGCATTGGATTCCAGATCGATTTGGAAGAAGATTTCGCTCTAAGAGGAAACCCTAGGTAGGAAATAAGAAGGGGAAGTACCTCGCGATCAAGAACATTAGCCATGTCCTTCACCTCAGGCACGTTCCCAACCGGGCTTAAATTCGTGTTACTCCAATTAACTCGCGGCCCAATTGTGGCCTCCACCATTAGGAGAATACACCTCAAGTTTCGGAGGCCGTCGAAATCCGCTTTGAGCATAAAGAGCGAGTCATCCGCAAATTGGATGAAAGGAACCTTCGGGTTCCCTTCAATAGTCGAGAACCTTTCAATAAGCCCCACATCTTCGGCCTTCGCTAATAATCTTCCTAAAAGATCTGCAATCATAATGAACAAATAAGGGGAAAGCGGATCACCCTGCCTTAGACCTCTGCTCCCTTTGAACTAGCCCTTAGGAGAGCCACTGACTAGCACAGAGAAGGAGGGAGAAGAAACACAAATCTTCATCCAGTTTCTCCACTTGGAGCCAAAACCCATACACTCCTGAATCCATTCGAGCTAGCCCCAATTCACATGGTCATAAGCTTTCCCCATATCTACCTTGCAAATAGTCCTTGGCTTTTCAGCTTTCAATATGGCATCAAGAATGCATTTTACATCTCTGGGATGACAGTAGAGAGTACATTTTTGAGTCTGATTACAAGAGGCTTGGCCAACACTTTGTAGAGATAGCTCACTAGGCTAATGGGGTGATAATCCTTCACTTCAGAGACATCCTTCTTCTTTGGAATTAGAGTTATGAATGTAGCACTCGAACTTCTACTCCATTGATGCTTGGAGCAGAAAGTTTCAAACACTTCCATAACCTCCATTCCGACTACCTCCCAACAAATCTTCAAAAACTTTGTAGGAAAACCTTTAGGACCAGGAGCTTTATCTACTTCCATGCTCTCAAGAGCAGCTAACATTTCTTCCACAGAAAAAAGGTCTTTCCAGCCCAAGCCTCTATTGTTCTTCTAACATATTCCAGTCCACCTCCTCCAAAATAGGGCGATTAGGAAAAGGATTACAATACAAGTTAACATAAAATTGCTCAATACTGTCCCGAATCTTCTCCTGGTTGTAGACCCATTGCCCTTGCACCTTGAGTCTATTGATCTGATTGATGAATCTCCTCCAACTTTCTGTTTTGTGAAAGAATTTCATATTTCTGTCCTCCTCCTTGAGCCAAGTTGCTCGCGATTTCTGCCGCCAAGAAATCTCTTCCATTTTCAACAATTGATTATACTCCCTTTCCACCTCCCTTCTTTTCCCCTTCTCTTCCTCTTCAAGCCCACTTGACATGCCTTTAACATCTAAGGCCTTGATTTGGCTCAAGCAAGATAATTTTCTTTCCTCTAACCCTCTAAACTCGTCCTTCCATTTCACAATACAATCTTTAAGGAACTTCAATTTTTACTCGAACCTAAAGCTGGCCGAGCCCTCCACCGCAAGCTCCTCCTACCATTTTTTTAATTTTATCCTTAAAGCCCGGAACTTTAAGCCACATCAACTCAAATTTGAATGGTCGAAGGCCCGAAGAAATTGCATTTGCACGTAGCAGAACAGGGACATGATCCGAGCCTAAGCAAGGGAGAGCCTCTTGAGAAAAAGAAGCATGCTCTATCCAATCAGCCGTGAATAGGAAGCGGTCCAAATGACTACTCACCCTATTAGTTTGGTTTTTTGTCCAAGTATACAAGGCTCCCCTCAGAGGCAAGTCCACCAAAGCCCACTCCTTAATGAATTCATTAAAACTCCACATATTTTGGGTGAAGTTTGAGGCCCCTAATCTTTCCCTTGGGCACCGAACAACATTGAAGTCCCCCCCCCAACACACCATGGCACACCCCAATCATAGTTGATCCAACCAAGTTTATTGTTAACCCCTCCAAAATCAGTTTGATCTGTCCGCCCATAGACACCTGAGAATGCTCACTTGCAGCCATCCTCCTTGTTTCTGCATATTAAAGAGACAAAAAAATTCCCAACCCTTCTATCTAAAACCTCCACCACATTAGTGTTCCAAGCAACCAGAATGTCACCCGCTATATCAACAGTCGGTTTATGAATAAAGTTGAAATGCCTCCTCCCCCACATGTTGACCGTCCAACGCCTCTCCATGCTACTCGATTTCGTTTCTTGAATGGTTAGAATATCTACCTTCCACCTTTTCAACAAATCTCGGATCCCCTACCTTTTCTCTGCCCTCCCTAACCCCCTAACATTCTAAGTACAAACTGTCATCTTCATCATATGACACAGGTTGAGACAAAAATCTTCTCCCCTTATGCTCCCTCCCCCTTTCATCTGATCATAATTAATTTCGGAATGTAGGTTTCTCAGCTCCCTGGGCTTCCTTCCCCCTTTCTCCCTTTCTAATGGACTTTTCACCTTCATGGGACTCCAACTCCCCCTTCTTTCTATTTCTCAAAAGAACTCTTCTACCTAATCCCCTAGGCCTCTAAAGGCACAACCTAACATTCTCTTCACCTCCGCCACTTTCTTGATTACCCATTTCAAGTAAAGAGATGGAGTTGGCAACATCAGAATAGGCTCGGTTATAGTAACCCCATCCTCCTCTTCATATCCCTCCAACTGTGCTCCCCAATTCCGATTGTTGACGAAAGAGCCATCCGAGGTGTAATCCCCCCACAATCGATGACTGTCAGTCCCCTGCTCTTGATGACCCCTCTTCAAAATTATCAGCCCCCCAATTATAATCTACCACTTGCGACACATTATAATCATCCAAACTATACCCGCTACATCCCTCCCCCAAAACCCTATCGTCTTGCAGCACTTGATTAGAGGCATCTCTTGTATAGTCAATCCAGCCATCATCCTCTTCCGCTTTCGTTGAGTAATAGGCACTAACCTTGGCCTTTCCTTTACCCTCCGGTCCCCTTCCTCGATTCTGGGCATGAGTAAAGGCACCTTCCTTGATCACCACGCCTGGTAATACCGCCCTCGGCCCCAGACAATCTCCACTGGCTACTCTTCCTTGAGGCATTTTTCCGTTGCCATCTTCGTTCCCTGTGATGCTTCGGGAAATTGAATTTCTACCCTGGTTTCCCATTTGCTTTTTTCGATTCCATCTTTCGAGGATGTTGTCGAGACCGGGGTTTGCCATCTTAGCTGAAAAGCAATTGCTGTCCACTTGTCCAGAAAGGGAGGTGAAACCCTTTTAAGGTTTTTGGGTTTGCGGTAGTCACTCCATTGTCGCACCAGGGCCCATGGGTCCCCTCATATGTGGGACCCCGACTTACGCCGCAGAGCTTACTGGGGTAACATGCATGGGGTCCCCCCCACATGTGTTGGATTGTGGGTCCCATACCCCAACAGATGTCCTTATTTGGAATGGAGTTTTTGTCAAACCCATCTGAAGATCAACCTAGTGAAGGGGCTGGGTTGAATCAATCCGGTTCCTGGGTGACGTCTTGGGTTGTATATATATATATATATACACACACACACACACAATTATAAGTGGCATTATATACAACACTATCATTTTCTCAGGTTAAAGTATAACCTTGTTCGTTGCTTCTGATTTTTTCAACTTAATTCCTCACAGACAGTGTTGGTGCAGTGACAACTCCGTTCTCTGTTTTATTGTTCCTCTCTCTGCGTATCTAAATCCTTGTTTTTTCTTTCTTTTTGCCCTTGAGTAAAAGATAGAAAGGAAAACTTCTTCTTTTTTTTTTTTTTTAAATTCAGAAGATTAACTTTTTCACAGATCCAGATGGTTCACTTTGAACCACCCAGGCTGCGCAGTTCATTGGAAAACCACTCATGTTGAATGATTCTGTCCTTTTTTTGACCCACTTTGGGTCAAATGATGAACCGATCCAAAGAGGGTCCAATTCCCTGTTTAACCAGTTTATCCCGGCCTGTCTGGGTTTGAAACTTTGAATGTTGTATCAGATACTTTGTCAGCAAACATTGCTCATTCATATATCCATATCTTCCCTTTTATTGATACTTGAAAGTAAGACTTTACCTATTCTCTGCTGGAAAAAAAACAAAGGTATTTTTGCTCAGTTTAACTCAAGGATAGATTGGCAATGACAACCTGATCCATGTAGTGGGCATGGCCTACCAATGTCAGCCTGGTCCATGCTATTGAAATGCAGGCTGGTTGGCATCCGTTATTCAATGGGGTCTTACTTATCCCCTAATCTTAAATCTGCTGATCGGATGATTACGTTCATCTTCTCTATGGTCTTTTTTCTGGAGCATCCTTCCCATTTGTCTGACAGTCCAAACGAATGTCATAGTTTGGTTGGTTATGATCTTTGTTTCGGGTCTATTGTTGGTGTGGTTGTTATCATAGGACTATTGAAGGGGGTTCTTATACCCTTGCTTGGAAGCGATGTGTCCTCGTATGCCAATGGTTGGTGTCCTTGGGATTTACTCAATGGGTAACCTAGGTTCATTGTTCACTCTGTTATATACCTTTGCCTTCACTAATTGATGTCATACCAATCTCACATCATTCTGCTTCAAATTTCAGAACTTTTGAATTTAAACTTGGATTTCTCCTTCAACCTATTGGATGAATGGGAACTGCTATATGAGATGAGGCTGTTCTTTTGATTTAATGCTTATCTGGGTTTTGACATTTTTGATTTGTATTGTAAACTAGTATTTAATATTTATTATGGGATTATATTGGATTTGTGGTTGTTCAGTTCATTATCTTACAGTCAACTGAGAAAACCGGTCATTCAGTAGAAGATGTGTCTTCCGTCTCCTTCAATCCCATAAATGTGAATTGGAACTACGTGCTAAGGCGCTTTAATCAGTTTAAATGGCACCTGTTTAACTGCCTTTTGACTTCTTTAGATATATTGAAACAAATATCTAAATCAACTGTGGGATGATTTTCTGATTATGAATTTATGATAGTTCAGTTCATTTACTTTTGCACCAAACTGATCTTGCATTTTCCAATTTCTATCAATTTTATTTAATCTATCTGGAATTATGATCATTCATTTCATTTACCTTTACTTCATTTAAGCAAACTGATCTCGCTGTTGTCAATTTCCATGATGTGAGTGTACGAGAATGTGACTTGGTAAGATAGTGGCACTCTTATTTAATTTAGTTCTTTAAACACTCATCTTTTTTTTTTTTTTTTTAAAGCTTCTAGGTATGTTCATTGTTGATGTTCCTTGGCTACGTCTGGGTTATGATTTTTCAGATGAGGAGTCTAAGCTATGCTTTTTTGCTCCTTTTTTTTTATTTACTTCCAGCTGAATGGAGCTCCTTTATACACTCGTCACAGTCATAGGGGGCGTGAAAGAGGAAGAGGAAATGGGGTAATATGTTGCTTTCCTTATGTTTTCAGATTGTCTCTTGGAAGTTTCTGATTTTGACCAACCTAACAATCTGTGACTTATGTGAGCCGACCAATTAATGAGAAGTGTTCTCATTTTCATTTAAACACATAAAGAAGAGAAAACCATTATGAAATGTTCTTCCTTGGTGTTTGCATGTTCAAATTGTTATCCCTTGATTTTTCTTTCTTCCAAAGTTATTGAACCGAAGAAGCCTTTTATTTATTATTATTTTAATTGGTTACAGTATACAAATGATATTAGGAGTAAGTAATTACAGTTAAGGGCAAGAAATCCCCTAAATAGTGTGATCCATGTGGTATTGTTTTTCCTCATTTTCTTGGAGGGTCATTGGTGGGAGTTTTAAGTAGGTGTGTTTTTTATCTCTCTTTTTCTTGGAGGGTCATTGGTTGGGAATTTTAAGCTGGTGTGTTCATATATTATCTTGCAATATCTTCTGGTGAATGTTGTTACAGTTCTATATATTTGCTTCTTTGTTGTGTAATTCTCTTATAAGATTGAAATGTGTTATTGGCATCGGTTGTCTGTAGTCACTAGTCATACGAGTCTCTGGCAGATGTGATATAGAGACCATTGCACATGTATTGACTTGTATTCATTTGGTTTTCATTTGGTAGATTCGTCCTTATACAAAGCCATGTACCTCAGTCATTCAAATCCCTACAGTTACCATGTCAACATGACTCTATGGGTAGGAGGGAGTTGAAATAAGAAAACTTAGGTTTTCTTGAAGTAGAGAAGGATAAAAAAGGAGAAAACTTGAGAAGTGTGGAGAAAGATAGGATTTTTGTGTGTTCTCACACCCCAGATCTTATATATATTTACAAACTTAACTATGGACTTTTATGTCCTTTACAAGAATGGGTATAGATTCCTTAAAAACTAAGTAATACCATATGACTCCTTTTCAACACTCCTCTTCAAATTGGTGCATGGATTTCAGATATAACCAACTTGCTCAATATCATTGATAAAGGAACCTTGGTGATACTTTCGTAGGTCTCAAAATGACCTGTTTGGAGTGTTAATCTTCAGGATATTTTTGTAGGGGATCATTTTCCAGATGGCTAGTTGCTTTGTTTTTTCTGTGCTTGTTTAAGCTGGGCTTGTCCTGGCCTTGCTTGTATATTCCTCCTTTCTTTCTTCTTTTATAAAATTTGTTATTCATAGAAAAAAGGAATCTTGGTGATTTGGTAAGTATATCAGCCACTTGATCTTCTGATTTCACAAATGGTGTGCATATTAAACATGTTTTGAGCTTATCCTTAATAAAATGCTTGTCAACCTTATTATTTTTTGTTTTGTCATGTTGGACTGGGTTATGCACTATATTGAGCTGCCTTGTTATCACTATAAAGTTTCATAGGACTTGAAGGATCTAAACCCAGTTCCAACAAAAGCATCCGCAACCATAGAACCCGACATACACTATGTGCCTTTACTTGATACTTGTCTGCTGCACTAGACCTTGCTACTTAAGATTGCTTGTTACTTCTCTAGGTTACAAGGTTACCCCCAACAAACATACAATACTCAGATTTAGATCTATGATTTGTAATGAAACCGACCCTATTTGCATCAGTAAAAACTTCTATCTTTATGTGGCCATGCTTTGAGAACAAAATATCTCTTCTAGATGATGACTTTAAGTTCTGAAGTGGTAGACAGCCTCAAGTAGTCCTTGGTGAATGCATAAACTGAATGATAGTACTAACAACAAAGGAGATATCTGGATGAGTGACAAATAAATTAACATTTTGACTAGCCTCTGAAAGTGTCCTGCATCAATTAATGGATACCCATCTTGGTCAATTAGTTCATAACTCTGTTTGATTGGAGTTTCTGCCAGCCTAGCACTAAGTTTCTTTTTCTCATTGAGAAGGTCAAATTCCTTCCCCAAACCTCTTTCTTAGATGTTGAATTTTCTCCTTATTGCTACTAGTTACTATTTATATATAAAAAAAAAAGTTACTGCTTTATCATCTATGTAGACAATCAGGGCTATGATACTATTCAATGCTCTTTTTACAAACAATGTGTGATTTGCTTGATTCTAAACATAGCCAGTCTTCTTCATAGTATCACCAAACTTCTCAAACCAAGCTCTGGGTGATTGTTTTGATCCTTTTGTTTTTTTTTTTTAATTGATAAGGTAAAAAATAAAAAGCCACAAGGGACAAACAACAGATATCAAGGCTTTTAAAGGAATGCCAAAAGATCCCAATGGCTTTTAAAGGAAAGCCAAACGATCCCAACAAAACATCAAATCTGAAAATTTACATCCAGCAAAGAGAGGAAGGTGCGAGAGCCACAAAAAAGGAAGGAAAACACTTTCTCATTCACCAACTTAGGGGAGGATTCCCTCTCCTCGAATAGCCACACATTCATCTCGCTCCAAACCACCCAACAAACCACGTGTGGGATGCACTCTCACAGGGACTTACCCGCTATGACAGATCACCTTTGAACACCTGTTGCCAGCCTTCCCCAAGGCTAGGCAAAGACGCCGGCGTGACCCAACTTCGACCAAAACAAGCGAACAAACTTCCCCATACCTCAAAGATGAAAGGGCAGTGAAGAAATAGATGATTCTGAGATTCCACATGATTCTTACACATGCAACATCTACTCACCACAGGGATGCCTTTCCTGATTAGATTGTTCTGGGTTAGAGCCTTTCCTGATCAGTGACTGTTTTGATCCATAGAGCCTTCTTTAGTTTACACACCTTTCCCTCTCTATTAGGAAACTAGAAACCAGGTGGTACTATCGTATACATCTCCTTCTGAAGATTTTCCTGAAGAAGGGCATTTTCACATCAAATTGAGTTATAGGCCATGACTTGTTTGCTACAACTGATAGAATGAATCTATTGGAATTTGTCTTTGCTTTTTTTGATAGGTATCATAGGTGAAGGCGGGTTTTGAACCCAGGTATGTGGTACGACACCCACAGACTTTACCAACTTAGCAAAGATGTCTTGATAAGCAATTACATGAGTCTGTGTAAATCCTATGGCCACTAGTCTCGCCTTTCTTTTGTTCCATATTTTATGGTGAATACCCATTTACACCCAACCTAAAACCTTATTTCTTCACAAAGTATCTCTTCATATTGGTTGAGATTTAGCACATGAGACATTGGAAGGCCATTGAATGGAGTATCTGACAAGGAATATGAGATAATTTGGAAAATGGATGTTGAATATAAATTTTATTTTCCTTTACGAATAGCAACCAGTAAAAAAGAGTCACCAACAAAAGGATCAATAGGAGGTATAGAAGAGTAACCTCACTTTAGGGGAATTTTGTAGCGGGGGATCAGCTATACAGTTGTTCCTCCGTTTTATAAACTCATAATTCATTCTTTTACATGCTTTCACCATCTTGTGAACTAGTAGTTGATGGGATCCTAAACAAAATTTGAAGACCTACTCTAGGAGAATGAAGGCTAATCAATAAGCCTTGATCATGGTTCAAAATGTCGTTTCAGGTCAGTAAATGTCAGCTGACATATGTCGGTGTCAACCCAATTTGACATGAAACTTTCATGGACTTCAAAAAATACATTTAATCAGTAAATATGCCATTCAAATCATGGTTGCTTCGCAGTGCGTACTTGAAGAATGTTGACATAATATCGACACTGGCAAAAAAAAAAAAGAGGGGAAAAAGAAAAAACCTAGCAGAATAAAAAGAGGAAGAGGAGGAAGATGAAGAAGAGAGGAGCACCTTTCTGCTGTTTTGTTTCTTGTTGCGAAAAAAGAGGTCTGTCGCCGTTGCCGCTGCCTCTGTCATTGTCACTGCTGCTACTTCCACTGCTTGTTATTTGTTATCTTCATTGTTGCCGCTGTCGTTGCATCTGTTGCCAGTAAGTCCATTACTCTCTCCCTCCCTCCCTCCCTCCCTCCCTTGGTACCCTCCTCCCACCCTTCATCCTTTGGCTCCCCCTCGGTTCTTTGTTTCCCGAGTCCTCCAGAGTCTCAAAGACTCTTTTCTTTTTTTTCCTGGGTAAATGTCTTCGATTGAGAGAGTATTTAGGTGTTTATTAATAAAACTATCCTTTATTTACTGTATCTTTGCCATAACACCCTAAGCCTAAGAGCATTTACATGATTGCGAAAGGGTACTATAATAAATGTAGTACTTGTTACTTTATATTGATGATAACACCCTGTTTAATCCTATCAATTCAGGGGAATACCCTTTATTCTTATCCTCTGTTCTTTAGCCCATGTTTTTACCATATGATTTGTTTTGTTTTTGTTTTATTGTTTTTTGTTTTTTCGGAATATTGATGATAGGCTGATAGGAGCCGTTTGATCACCACCCATTTTGGCTCAAATCATCATGCTGATACAAATCCGGCTTTCCACACGGTTTTATTCCGATAGATATATTGTTCTTCTGCATTAACAATAACACCCTTAACCCCTGCATATTTACCAAAACGCCCTCTTACTTATTCAATGATACTATTCATACATGCCATTCATGTGGACATCTTCAGAGTTGCACACACCGCTTGCCTTCAGCCAGTTCACATCATAATCTTTTTGATGTTTCTGATACAACATATAAACAGTATAATACTAATATGATTTTAATAATGAAACTAAAAGGTCCTTTAGGAAAAACGGTATCAAAAGTATAGGATTCAGGAGTTTTATCTGGTTTTTATTAAGTGTTAATTTTTTTCCAAGGAAATAGTGTGGGATCCTAGATTCAAGAATAAATTATTAAGTTTTTTAAACAAGAGTGAGAAAAGTTGGTATTTAAGTTTAAAAGATATAAAATATTTCATTTAAGTATGAATTGATTGATTATCATACCAAGTATTATATAGAATATATCACTTGACATATGTATCCCATTCATTTCTTTCATCTTATGCTTGAAGAAAAAAAGTCAGAAGAAAGGACAGTGATTTATTTTCCATATAACTGATGATAAATGGAATGTACCATTCACTTAATTATAGAGGCTAGAGAACCCATATATTTTTTATACCATGTTTTCATTACTATATTGCTTTGAAAGTGTATTTGTGTTTCTTTTATCAACTCCTAAAATATGGAGGAATATTTCAAAATATTTCTATGAATTTTACATTTTCTTCTGACATTTCCAACATATGTCTTATTTTGGCCCAACCGACATTTCCACAGACATCAACATTTTGAACCTTGGCCTTGGTATGGCATGAAGATGGATATTGAGATCTCATTTTTAAGATCAGTCATGTTTTTATGTTTCTTGTTTACATGGTTTTAGGGAAGTCGGGTATTTTTGTTATTTTCAGATATTAGATGAGGGATACTGCCATTAGGTTTTGTTATTTGAGTATTATTTTGGTGTCTATTAAAGTTTCATAGCTTTGGATCAAGTCGGCAGGGAGTTGTAGAGGTTTTTTACACACTTTTATGTGCAGGAGCAGTACTATAAATTGTCCAATAAGTCTGAACGCCTCCTATTGGAACACATACATAGTTATTAAATTCCAGTTTTTTTTTTTTTTCGATAATCAACGGAGAAATGAAATTACAGTTTTCGGGATGAATGAGTGGAAAGTTACAGATTTCTGGTCTATTGGTTACTATGGATTTTTTTTTTGATAAGCGAAATTTCATAAAGTAAAAAGGGTGAGAAATCCCCAAAGACTACAAACAACAAAAACAAAGAGCTTAATTACATGTGAACAATAACTTTACTGAACCTTTCTTGTAGGTGTATAAAAGAGCTTAAGAGGGAGGGAGTTTTTGGTCCATATAATGTTAAGTGTGTCAAAATCTGGGTAATGTGGGCCTAAGTACAATGTAATGGGGCTTATATGATTGTGTGTGTAAGGGGTTGGTCTATTGTTTTTACTTGGGTGAGGCTGGGATTCCTATATATCAGAGGAGGGTGACTTGAGTCATGCCTAGAATACTTGCTAGAGAAGTTATCTGATGCAGGAGAATCAGAGAGAAGCAACCACCATGTGAAGGATATGAAATGGGTTACAAGATAGGGCAGGGTCTCTAAGGGAGACGTCACGTTTTGGTCTAAGTGGGGTATTGCTATTATTTTTTGTAATAAAGGGGGAGTTGGGGTTGAGTTCATAGAGGGACCCACAATAGCATGTCGACAGCCTAGAGAATCCCTCTAGATTTTCTTAGGTTACTGAATTTTATGTCCTTTTTTAGACAGTAAAGTAGTTCTTAGTAGGTTTGCTAATTTAGGCAAGTGGTGAAGGGTGTCTGGAGTCTTTCTATTATTAGCAAGTGTTGTGTTTATAGAAGCTTGTTTAGAAGTTAGTTTCTACTTTTCTGGAAGTATTTTCTATCTCTTTATAGGTAGTTTGTAAACTACCAAGTCTTGTAATTGTATAAAATCTGCCCATTCCGATTGAATGGAATAGAGTTGATTGTTTTTACTTTTTTTTTTTTTTGATAGTTAAACATTACTGGTTACTTTATTAGTAGGTGAAGACGGGTTTTGAACCTGGGTCTGTGGTACACTGGTACGACAACCACAGGCTACAGTTGGGGATATGTTCTCTAATTTAAATGACTGGGTGTGGTGATCAGACTACTGCAGAATTCTCTGACATGACTGGATGTGTTGCTGATTCCTCTTCTATTTTACTACTGCTACTTCCAAGGCTGCAATACCCTTCTTCATCTAGCACTACACGACTACATCTGGGTGGAGAATTTCAGAGTAGAAACATCTCGACTGCTGCTACATTTATCCGTCGCAATCCACATCATGAATAAAGTTTGCTGTGAAAGAGATAATTATCGAAGCCCATTATGATTGCTCTTCTTCTTTCTTTCTTTCTTTTTTTCCAGATCTTTGTTAGGGTTGTTCTTGTCGTCTGCTCATATCCCTCTGCAGTATTAGTCCTACTTCCTTCTTCATTAATGCCATAGTTCTGTGTTGCTGTTTGGGTTCTTCATAACTATATTACTGAAAATAGAATTATATGCCATTGTTGGTCATTATTTCCTAAAGACTTGTTCTGTTGTGGGTATTTATCTTCGATTGAACCAGAGAAGTCAGACCTGAGTCTTGATATTTTTATATACTTTTCTTTGTCTGAATAACCTCTAACTTTGTGGGTTAACTCATCCTATATTGACCTGTTACCTTGTCATCTTTCATCTTATTCGAATTAGCCTAGCTTGGGGTTCTATATTCTTTAAATTTCTGCCCAAAATTTCCAGCAGTGAAGGCCCTGTTTGGGAACCATTCAAAAAACACATTCTGTCCATTCTTAGCTCCAAAAAATTTTAAAAATGATGTTTGGGAAAATAAAATTCATTCTTAAAATAACTCCGTATTCTACAATCGGGCAACATTTTTTGGCACCAAGTAGTGCCAAAAAATTCCCAATGCATTCTCAGCATTTGCGCAACACCCAACTCTCGAGTCTCGTCTCTCTCCTTATTTTCCATTCTTCTCTTTCACTCTGTCTCATCCTTCCATTATCTCTCTGTCTTCTCTCGTCAAGCCCTCGTATCTCTGTCCTCCTGCTCCTCCTCTCCCTACCCTTCTAGGGAAATTCTCAAGCCAAAAACCAAGAAAGTGGAATCTTGCTGAAACTGAAGCAGTTATAGGGAAACTCACCATCAAGGGTTGGAACACATCAAACGTTCCCTGCAAATGGCCAGGGATCAATTGTGTTACTGGTTCCGTCACCAGAATCTCACTCCAGGAGAAAGGCATCACCAGAAAAAACCCACCGGTAATCTGCAACCTCCAAAACCTCACCTACATTGGCCTCACGCTTAACTACATCCCTGGAGCATTCCCAACTGTTCTCTGTAACGGTTCCAGGCTTGAACATCTTGATCTCTCTCAGAACTACTTTGTTGGCTGGGTTCCAAATGACATCCACCGGCTTTCTGGTCTTCACTTCCTCAATCTCAGTGCAAACAACTTCTCCAGCAACGTTCTAGTGTCAATTGGACATTTTCCATGCTGCAGACGCTGTATCTTTTTTGGAATCTCTTTAATGGCTCCTTACTGCCAGAAATCGGTAATTTGTTGAACAGACCGCCAGAAATCAGAACTACTTCGTTGGCTGGGTTCCTGTAAATGTTGGAGGTTCCAATTGTGACTCTCTCGGTGGCTCTCCATCTCTCTCCTCTGTGCCCTCTCTTTCCGTCTCTCTCCACTTCTCTCTCTCTCTCTCTCCATCTCAACCTCTTTTTCCTTTTTTTTTTTCCTTTTAATTTGAATAAGATAGGATCTGCAGACATTGGATAGGTCCCATATAACATTTGGTGGATTGCATCTTAGTGATTAATAGGGTTAAAATCAATGAAATCAGAGGTCTTTAACCATCCAAATTTTCTCTGTTCTATTGAATGGAGGATTAGTCCCCCTAAACATCTCAGAAAATATTCTACAAATGGTGAAAAATTACCTCATAATGCTATATATGCTCTTGGAAATCTTCTAGGCAGGGCCTATTCAAGATGAAAATTGATCCAATCCACATGTGATGCATGCCCAGATTACCACGTATAAAAGACACACACACACACACACGGAATTGCTACCAGCAGGGAGGCAGATGATGTTGCACACTACGGAGTTGCTGCCAAGGGAGCATTGGCTTTGAATACATTTATCTGAAATCACATAATATACTGTTTTGAAGGCTGCAACAAAGTTTGTAAGCAATTAGACCGGAATCTTTTCTGGGTTTGATAAAACATGGACAGTTTTGTTCTAGAAGCACAAATATCAAATCTGAACTTTATTTGATTTACACTTTAGTTGTGCTGATCATTTAAGATGTGTACGGGGTTACCATGGCTTTTCCTTCGTCTTGAATAGGTTGTGAATTGCTATAATTTGTGGTATCAAATCCTTCTTCAGCTAGCATACAACCCAGCTCGAGTAAAAAGAATGGTAGAGTTTATCCACCAATGGATGGCACATATTTCGAGGTGATGACTTTTTTTTTTGGTCAGTCTTTTTTACTAATTTTTTAAAGAACAGAATTTTAAAAAAAAATTCTCCACAATTCGTTGCCAAACAACATTCTCTTTCAGAAAATCAAGGAAATGGACTTTATTAAACCCATTGACTAGGACCTACTTCTGTCCTAAGTTGAGGATACGGTGGGCCCATAACCTGCAAGTGGTTATTGTTCTTAAACCCATCCTGCATCATCAGTCTTTTAATTTCTTGTGAATCTAGGCACCTACGTAATCTGTCCACCCACAATGTTGTAATTTGTAAAAACTAGACATCTACCCCCTCCCCCACTGTTCTCTGCCATAGCAAATAATTTCTGGAAACTTGAACTGTAGATGATTGTCTCTACACCACATATCCTCTCAAATTCTCAGCCTACTGCTCCCACGTTGAAAATAGCTTCCACACGCTTGCCATCAACTACTAAGAACTTCTTTGGTGTCTCAATTCTGGTCACTTCACCCGTATATTTCTGTAATACCTCTCCATAAATTATATGGTCTTCTCCAAACCTAGCAATGCTTTGTTCACCCGCAGCCCAGCTTCACTAGTTGTAGATGAAGCCATCCCTTCTTGTTGGTATGCTGCCGCTATGCAAGAAGCATAGATTAGGATTAATGCCCTCATCACTTAGTTGCATATGGGAGTTTTACTTTATTTAGTAAATGGGTGTGTGTTAAAAGTTCTTTTAGCTTTCTATAGTAAGTAGGGTTTGTTTAGGGACAAAAAATATAAAAATAAAAAGTTAAAGTGGGATCAGTTTAGGAAAATATTAGTTTTTGATGTAGGAAAGCTAATCATTTTAGTGACTTGTAATGCATTTGGGATTAGAATTAATATGGTAATGGTCATTTTGATTTGAATGAAATTAATTTTAGTCTAAAGCTTTTTTAAAGTCCAGATTTCTTCTATTTGTGGTACAACCCTAATGTAAGGTTTACTGTGCATGTTTGTGCACACCTAAAGGGAGAAGACTCTAATCCATTGAAACTAGTTTTCAGCAAATTAGTTGCTGTCTAGAAATTCAGCTACATGATTTGGGAGATTTTTGGCCTGTTCGACATGTAAGGAATAATTTATTTTTACGGGTAGGTCTGTATTATGGATGGTGAATTCTGGTTGGTGGAGGATAGATATTATCCAAGTGAAGTGGAATATCTTAAATATTTTTTGTCTATTAAATTATTGCAGTGGTGTCAAAGGTGGTTGCCTAGGTGCCTAGGTTATATCAAACTAGTTGCATGACTGGTATTTTGTGCAGCCTTGTAGGTGGTTGGGTGTAGGCGTGAAATTTTATTAGGTGGTTACCCAGTTTGATATTTTTCATTCGGATATGATGTAGATATATTTAGCTCCACCAGTGTGCATAAGCTCTATGGTTTTTGCACTGCTGGTCCCAAGCCCCTGGGTATAAGCTCAATATATATATATATATATATTATGCTATCGTTAGCAATTTTATTTATTTTTACATTAAAACATGTCAAATGTCCAAGCTCTTGATAGTCCATAGTTTCGTAGGTCTCTAGCAATCACCATCTTGACCAGCCATGTCCATCGGCTGGCTTTCCTAGGTGTTTTCACAACACTACCTCAAACCCTTGATCCAAATCTGTATATGGCTTGGTGGGGCCATGCACATTTAATGATGCGGAACAAGATAGAGCCCATATTCAGATTTGATGGGTTTGTGCAGGGGTAGATTGGGAATTTTGGGTTTAAAATTTTTATATGGCGATTTTTGTATTTGGTCAATTTTAGGTTAATCTAGGTTAGTTTCTTGTCAATTAATTTAAGGGTTTTAATTTATTTCCAAATAGTATAGGTTTTATTTAATTTTAAAGAAAGTGAATGAACTATTTCTATCACTTTTATTTAGACCCTATTTTGTAAGGTCAAAATGTACCCATTTGGGCTGATTTTGGTGCTATTTGAAAGGTTATTTGGTTACCTTTCCAACGAGACCAAGATCTTGAGAATCCGATGTGATTTGGAAAAGTTATGGCCAAAATACTGGTAGGGTAACTTGGTGATGAGATGTAGTTATTTTAGATTTTTTATTTTTATTTTTTAAAGTCTAGTTAGGGTGTGATTTCAAAAGCTTGGAATGTAAAGTCTATGTATATATGCTTGTAACCCAAATTTGAATGATGACTATTGATGATTTATAGGCTGTAGTTGCTTTGTTATCTGGTGTGACTCCAGAATCTTGAAAATGTGTGATGCTTTCAACCCAAGGTGTGACTCCATTGGTATTTTTTTTAGGTAGGTAAACGTTAGTGGTTGATTTATTAGTAAGTGAAGACGGGTTTTGAACTCATGCCTATGGTACAATGCCCACAGACTTTACCAATGTAGCAAGCTGGCATCTTCTCTATTCTTCTATTCTTTTTTCTACCATTTTCTTTTTTTATTACAGATAATCTATTAAAGAACCAGATCAAAGCTTTTTCGTCCTACATCATTTATCCTCTTTTTGATTGTTGGTTTTACTCTTGCACTTTATATGGAAACACAAAGCCAACAACTAACTTGATGCCTGTTTCACTGAAGGAAAATAACACGAGAGATTTTTATGTTTAATTCATCAACAAATAATCTATTTGGTTGCCGGGTCGAACACACACACACAAAATCTTTGTTCAGTCCTTTATGCATCCCTGTACACCTATTTTCTTGAAAAACTCTCTACGTAGTTGATTTTCTGTCTTTGGTGATTGCACTCTACTTGGAGTGATCACTGACCTTTGGCCTTGCAGATTTCACGCCCTGTGACCAAATTCACTGAGGACTTTGATTTCATGGCGATGAATGAGAAATTCAATAAGGATGAAGTATGGGGCCATCTCGGTAAAAGTAACAAAATGCAGTTTAGGGACAAAGAAGGGGATGGGGAAGAGGATGATGGAGATGATTCGCAAGATGAAGATGAAGCTGGATCATCCAAACCTGAGGTTAAGGTGGGTTTACTGCACTGGTGTTCTCAGTATGCCTAAATATGTACTTTCTGTTTAAGGCAGTTGTTCTGGTTTGTCCTCGATTTTCACCCAGCTTATAGTTACTTTACATCTACTTTCTACAGCGTGTTTATGTCAAGGATGACTTTTTTGATTCCCTTTCTTGCAATGCACTCGATCATGGATCACGAAATGGAAGGACCAAGTTCTCTGAGCAAATGAAAATAGATACCGAGGTAATTTTGTTTGGTCCATGACCATCCAAGTTTTGAGGTTTTGGTTCATTAAAATTCCCTCATGATGGATGTGCAGACATTTGGTGATTTTCCAAGGCATCGAGGTGGTCGAGGTGGCCGGGGGCTAGGTCGTGGTGGCCGTTCACGAGGTCCTTATTATGGAAGGGGGTATGGCTATGTTGGGAGGGGCCGTGGCTATCCTACACCAAGTCGCGCCATCTAGTTAGGGTTAATGTTTTTTCGACTGTCATTATGGGTGGGACCTATAAACTAGGCGTTTGTCTGCAAACATAAAGTACTGATGGATGGAGGGCTGCGGTTGTCATGTTTATCCTTATGATTGTGTTGGAAACCAGCAAGGCCCCAGACCAACTAGGTAACATGGGCTCATATTAGAATTTGTTTCTGTGAACATTCCCCAAGGATATCTCGTGTTAGATTTAGTTTTTAACTTGATAAATTTTCCATCTAGAAAGGATCCCTTTATTATTATTATTCTTATTTTAGAACTGCCAAGAAGTTTTTGGTTACCAATCATTCAAGGTAAGACACATAAATTGCATAACAACGAGTCCATTTGATCACATTAAACTATCAAGAACTAGCTAGCTCAGACTCCTTGGAAACGTAATCAAGGCAGTCTCAACTTGCTGAAGCAAGTTTATTAAGATTCATTTTGTGAAGTGTTAGGATGGATTTAGACCGTCAGCTGAAATGGAGTTCTCAAGTCAACTTGGTTTCTCCAAACCCAAAAAAAAAAAAAAAAAAGTTTTATTTGGGCCCTCCTCAATCTGGATGCTGGGTAGTCGAATCCTCCCAATTCAGGAAGAAGTGAACATGTTCTAACACATGGGCCGTGTTCGGCAGCCAGCAGTAATGAAATCATTTCATTTCAAATTCCCAAGGTATTTGAAGCCATAATGTGATGGATGAAAATGAACTCATTTAGTTTCATAATGATTTGTTAATGGATCGATTTTCATTTATCACCAAAATATGAATGATAATGTATATCATTTCATTTTATTAAAAAGAACCTAAGATGAATTCATTCCTAATTTTGGTTAACAAATCATTATTAATCTGAATGAGTCATTTTGAACCATCACCTTATGGCTACAAATGCCTTAGGAATTTAAAATGAAATAATTACATTACAGGTGGCTGCCAAACACGCCCTTAATGTGATATCCAATGGTAAAATTTTGCTTTGGTTCCTTCCATAGATTTGGAACGAGTTTACAACGTTTAAGTATGAGTGCCTTTTCAATGGGCAGTCATAATACTGTAGGGCTTGCAATTCCGTCCCATAAGATATTATAATGGGTTTTTGGTGCGAAAGCAATCCCTATGACTTTGGGTCTTCTATGGACGGAATTGCTAGCCCTATAATATATTTTTACTATTCTATGTACGTATATGTGACACGTATCCCATGCGGGGTTGAGACTACCTCTTGATTGGTCAGAGCCTTAGATACCGTCTAGAGTGAAAATTGGCATAAAATGGATGGATAGAGACCATGTAGTTTGCTCTTCTAATTTGAATGGTAACACAAATTTCAGCTACCCTCCAAAAATAATTACAGATTGGATGATTTATTATATTACAATGCTTTTCAGTGTTGGGTGTGTGACAAGTGTCCCAGAGATGGTGCCAGTATTTGGATATTTTCAATCAAATCTAGTAAGATTTCTTTAAATATATTAGATGGATAATGAGTAAGGTGAAAAGGTATTCTGTCATGTAAAATCAAGTGTTTTTCCCCTTGAAAAGGCCAACAAACCATAGTTGTTAAACCCAGACCAGACCAGCCGGTCAAACCGGTAAACCATTGACCTGGCACCTCAACCAGTCCGGGTTTTCAATTGGATTGTTTTTACAAGTAACCAGTCAAACCCATTCAAACCCAACCGATTTTTTGTTGAACTGTCCAACCCGACCAGTCAGGCCATCTTTTGAAATTCGGGTATTAAAAGATAAAAAACTAGTTTTATTAAGATTTGAACTCGGGTAACTAGATTAAAAACATACACTCTTAACCACTAGACCATGATACCATCTTAAGCTTTCTTTCTATCACCACAACATAATAATTTAAACAAAACTTTCATTTTTATTTTATACATGTTTTTACGAATTTGTGATTTGAAATTGTAATATATATTTTTTAACACATTATATTATATACTTAATTTTTCATAAAAATATTTTAATTGACCCTGTGGTTTAACCAATGATCCACTGGTTGAACCAGTGACCCAATGAGCTGGGTCAATGTCCAGTCCAAGTTTAATAACTATGCAAAAAAACCACTCACGATCATGGCTCTTCAGAGGCCTCTTGCATTGCAGTTTTGCAAAGAATATAATATTTCCTCTAATAAGACCTACCTGCCAATTTATCATGCTCGGGTGGTTGCGGCATCATCCTTTCATGGAAGGACATGGTTAGATGCAATTTGCAGTGTGCGAAGTCACCTGGCTCTTCCATTGTACAGGTTTGATTATGCCTATCTTTGTGCCTGCCAAGTCATGTGGGCCTGAGTAGCCAAATCACAAAAAAGACCCATTAATTCACTTTATGATTATAAACAAACATGATGTTGCCAACCTCAATGTCTACTAGGAAGATCTTCGGCTCTACTTGACCCATATAACCTTCTTTTTACATAATTTTCAACTAGGTGGAGGGATGTTGTGATGAAGTCCGTTTTATGTTTAAAAGGTAAAATGATAATTTTATCTTATAAAGGTAAAATTATCCTTTAACATGTTTATACAGATCATAAAGTAGTTTAGGAACCCATTAGACCAAGCTAGAAATGTAAAACCTAAGTTGGACTTTGAACCTGTCAAATTCAAAAGTTATCATAAATTTGTATGTAGGGTATCTCTGCGGGTTCTCTTACACAAACCTCAAGATAATTAGGGGTCATGACATATCTTGATAGAAATATCTATGAGTCTACTTTCTAGAAAAACAAACAGTGTACAATTAGGAGTTTCCTAGAAATACTTATGCCCATTTTACCACGAGGTGTGTGTGCTAAAAAGCTTGTGTATTTAGGATAACTTCTCAGGCCCACTAACACCAATACCTAGGGAACTAGGGTATGATCTATAACTTGTTAGAAATGTATGTGAGTCTAGTTTCTAACCTAACAAACGGAGATTGATTTTGAGTTTTCTAGAGAAAGTTATGAGCATTTTCATGAGAATGGGTAAAAGCTGTAAAATTTTTGTTTTGGATCAATCCAAGACTTCTCGAGTCTCAGAAAAATGCTTAAAAAGTGTTGAATTGATCTTGGATTAATCATAGATTGATCCAAATACCCAAAATGCAATTTTTTAAGAAAATTGATTTTTCTTGATTTTGGGGAGTGTGGGACCCTCCCAATTCGATCCAAAACCCTAAAATTATCTTAAAGAAACCCTAATAACCTTAATTTACACCAAAGAGTTAGAGAAACTTGGGGAATTTGGGAGCTAAGTGTGAGAGGTCTTTCCTAATTGGGTAAGTTCCTCTTCCAATCTTGGAAATATGCTAGAGTAGACATTTTTCTTCATAGATTTAGCCTAAGTAAGCATGAATTTCTATTTCTTTACCTAGATTTATGTATTCTAACCATGAAATGATTTGGTTTCTTCCAAATGAATGAGGGGTTGGCAAAGACAAAGAGATTTTAGAGGAGGATCCTCTTGTACATTGAAGGTTTTAGTTTTTGGTGAGTGGATATGTTGTTTATGGCGCACTTTCCTTTTTCTAGGTTCATAGAAAAGTGTTTGTTTGCTAAGATTTATGGATTTTAATTTCTATGGGAATGGTTGGTGAGTAAAAATATACATTGTATGCACACTTTCTTCTCCTAGGATGTTAGATTTTATGGTTAAGAGTTTGTATTGGTTGATTCATCTCTATTTATTTTTGAATAGGTTGATAGTCCTATGATGTGAGCATGATAGTTGGTTATTTCCTTATTAGATTCTTTGATCTCTTGGGTTATGGAGTTGGGATCTTGTGAACAGAGATTCATGGAAGGGATTTGATGGTCTTTATTGTATGTGATGAAGTTTGGGAGCTTGATTCACCCGTGTTATAGGGTGTGGAAGGTTTCTTATGGTGAAGATTGGGCTTTCTCTTTGATCTCCTTAATTCTTGCACTTTATATGCTTGATAAAATGTTTCTCACAGATTTTTCATGTTGTTTACGTATTTCTTGGATATCTTTGGATTCCTTGCATGAGCTTATTGTACTCTTTAGTGAATTTCATTATATATACATATTGACCTATAGCAATCTATGATATTCTATGGATTCCCATGATAGGACCTTATAACTCATGTGTTAATACATTGGGTTATGCATTATTTGGAAACTCTTGGTGGCATGAGTAGGTTGTCCTTAGTATGGTTTACTTCGATGTTTCCAAAAGGGCTTCTCACTTCAAATTTTTCATTAGTTTTGGAGAAAATGTGGGCTATTCAGTCATATCATTTGTATCATTCAACAAGAAATAATTTCACTAGCATGAACATCATATATGTCTTAGGGTGAGTATAAACATCTATATTTTTATGTTAGTGTCGAGATTATATATACGATTTATCTCTTCGGTTTTTGGAACTATTTATGGATTAGTACACATGGATACCTTTCACATGACATATTTATGTAGGAATTATTTTACTAATACATAGTATGGATTTGGTATTGGTTTTAGGGATTTAAAATGATATACCCCTAAGTGGGATGGTGCATGACCAATGACTGCCATTAAGTGAAGGGGTTATATATTCACCTAGTGACCACCATTTGGAAAAGGGACACAAGTTGCTTAGAGATGGCCGTCATTTGGCAAAGGGACATCAGATGTCTAGTGACCATCATTAGGCGAAGGGGCTAGATGCTTGCCCAACGATGACCACCAATTGGTGAAGTGACAGTAGTTGTGCAGTGATGACTGCCCTTAGGCGAAGGGACACTAGTTGTCTATTGATGACCGCTCTTAGGTGAAGGGGCTATACATTTACCCAATGATGACCGCCAATTGACGAAGGGACACCAATTTTCTAGTGAGGACCGCCCTTAGGTGAATGTACTATATACTTGTCTAGTGAGTTTAGGTACTTGGTCACCGGGTTACATTAGTAGGTGAAGACGGCTCTAGTGGCCCAACTATTGATTTTGTTTTATCGGAACCTCATTTGGGTTACTTGGTTTGGGCTTTGATTTGAATTTATCAAAATCCTAGTTGGTTGTCAATACTTGATGACGGTTGGTATTCAGATTATCATGGATTACTGTTTGTGGCATGTAGTATATTTTTTTACTTTACACGTATTTGTTTATCTATGTAGCATATGGTAATTGGGTGATGACATATGACATATAGCTTTAGCATATGCATGTTTTGGATCTGTCTTGGCTTGGATTATCACTTAATTTCTTGAAGCATGAACATACTTGATTCTAGTAAATGTACATGCATATTATTGTTGTTGCATGTGCTTACGTATTATGTTTCCTTTCTTTACTTTGGATTCATCTATCTACTATTATATCATTTTGCTTCGTTTTTGTGTTGTATAAACTGCATACCCTGTTGCTAAGCCCATCAAACTTATCCCAATTGGTACCACCCATAAATTTGTAGGCGTATAGGTGGGACTGTGCCTTAGGATTAAAGGTGGAGGTTGGAGATTGGGCAACGAGACTAGACACTACATCTTAGTTTTCCATTTTAGTTTTAGTTTATTTTTCTAAGATGTGACATATTTAGTACTTTGTTTAATTGAAATGGGCCCCTTCATGGGCAAAACTTGTATATATTTATGGCTAGGTTTAGGCCATTTTATGTTGGATGTTTATGAGATGTTTTAGACTTGATGTTTATATATTTCTGTTGTTCTTATTTAGATCATGTTATTGATATTATTATTCTACTGCGATTGTGATATGTTAGAAATGGAATTAAATGAATGTGGTTTAATGGACAAACTTGGAAGAAAAATCAATTATTTGGAGTGTGATGTGAACAGGTATAAGAGGGTTGATGACCCACTCCGAGCACGTTGGTCTTCCCGTGTGAGAAACGGATTCAGGGGGGCATTCCTATGTCACGAATCCGAACCCAGCCTACTTCATGACCCATGGATTTAGGTTGTGACATCTTGAATTAGTCATGTGTTGAGTGCCTCAATGTTCATTGCTATGTACCCCTGAATTAGTCCAACAAGATATAGTCAATGAGACAAGGTAATTTACCTTTTTTTAAATTAATAATCTCGCACTAATGGTGTATGCATGCATATGATGGGGAGGTAGTAGATATATGATTAAAAGAAAAAAAAACTTTTCAAAACATTCTTAAACAATTTTTTTTTTGATAGGTAAGATAAAAATTTTATTAAAATTTATAAGGAGAGAGATGCATGAGAGATATATACCCCCAAGGGTAACACTAGATAATGATAAAAGCATCCAATTAAACACCCATTCGTGATAAAGAATACCAGAAAATAGTAGAGAAATACAACTCCAAGAAAGCAACAAAGTGATTATCTTATTTGGAAGTAGATGCATTGCCAAGCTGATGCCTTCGAAGATGGGGTTATTCCTTTCCAGCCATATGCTCAACCAAATAGCAAAAGGTGCCTAGCTTCATAGCAACCTGGCTCGTTGGGAGAGATTAGCCCTGGTTGACCTACTTTATTCCTCAATGAAACTCTTCCATGAAGTGGGCATAACTTAGCTTCTTTTAAACCTACGAAGGACAACTCCCCAAACTAGTGCAACCACCCTACAATGTAGAAATAAGTGGATTATTGTGTAACACCCTGGATTTAATTGGTGATCGAATACCGACACGTGACAGATAAGGGTATTCTTGCCAAAACTTTGGCAGAACCTCCCCATAACTAGGACCCATGGGGAAAAATGTTCCATGTCAAATAAAGAAGTATAAACTAATAGACAAGAGTTTATAACAATCTCTATAATCCATACCACATCAAACCATCTACATGGCAACAATTTTCATTCATAAAAGAAAATGACACATCAAACCCTAGAATTTGCCCTCTCCTTCGTTTTCCTCATCTCCTCCACCTCACCCTGCTTCCCCATTAATGAAAAATTGCAAATCTGGGTTCTTCCCCCTTCCTCTGCCTTCCTACTTTGGCAAAGATCCAAGAGGTCACCCTGCTATCCTTGTCTTCTAGGGCAGAGCCCATGCTTCTACCTACCACCCTTGCAAGGTCACGAACCTAGAAGGCCAACCTGCAACACTGAAGCCCTGCGTCTTCATTTCCCCCTCCCCTATGCTTCCCATCTTGTATTTGTATAAACCCCCAAACCAAAACCCATCTCTGCACCTCCCATTTTCCTACCAGCTCAGCCTCATCTGACCTGGGCACGCAACTTTAGTCCTGGACGATGGAGATGACTGCTCCTCTTGAAGATCACCCTGCCTGTTGGAGAGTGCTTTGTCTATAAAAGAGGAATTTCTCCAAGATGAAGAGGGGGGGACCTGGTTTTTTTTTTCTTTTCTCAGCCTCATTTGACCTGGGCACGCAACTTTAGTCTTGGACGATAGAGACAACTGCTCCCCTTGAAGACCACCCTGCCTGTTGGAGAGTGCTCTGTTTATAAAAGAGGAATTTCTCCAAGATGAAGAGGAGGGACCTGGTTTTTTTTCTTTTCTTTGTTTCAGAACCTTAGATCAAGGGTTAGGTCATTTCCGCTGGAGCTCGATTAAATCACCATCTGCCCAACACCTGAAATCCCTCAAGATCTCTCATCCTAAACCCCCCTTTCCATTCTATGAAACCCTAAACCGAGAGAGGGGGAGAAAAAATGGATTCCTAATTTCTTTGAAACCTAAAACTGAGGATGAGGAGGGTTTTGGGGGTAACCTCTAATAAAGAACCCCTTTGTTCTTCTTCGGTCTAGATTCCACCCCTTTGATTCCACTACTTGGCTCTGTCCCATTTCCTCCTCACCTGCTCATCTGGTAAAGACAAGAAGCAATGATCAATTGATACGTGTGCTACATAAAATCCTCAGGTATCTCTTTATTTCCCTAAATTGGAATTCTACCCTATTTTACGTTTGTGATTACCATAGGGAATTCATAGAATTTTTTTTCGTTCATTGATCTTTGATAAGTCTATTTCACTTCAATGAATGTGTCTTGCCTTTTTGTTTACTGGCCTTTAACTATATGATGTGAGAGATGGATGCTTTCTCTTTTGAAGAAATCTTTACTATTAAAGGATTTGCCCGAGTTGGTTAGGGTGTTTATCTGTTTACCAACTCATCCATTGGTTTATCTTAGACTAATTTTGTTTCTCTCCATCTTCAATGATTCTAGATGAATTTGTTTTCTTTTTACGGAATTCTATGCGCGTACTTGGTTTCCATGTTGCTTGAATCACTTTGTCAAATTGGCGTTTAGACGTGAATTTCTCATAAATAGGTTTCATGAATGTTCTTTTATCTTTCTTTCCATAAAAATTTTTGAGAGATTATTTTTATTTCTATTTTTTTTCTATGATGTTTAGTTTTGTAATGAGATATGGGCTTTTAGAGAGAAATCCAGGAGTGTTGGTTTCACGGTTCTAGTCTAGCATCTAGCTTAATGAGTGTTCCCCAGTTTATTTTGTTTTTACCATCCCTTTCAAAAAAGGGGGATAATAGCATAGAGCTTACAATTGTTGTTTAGTTAACTTATTGATGACTACAACCATTGTTTCATTTCGGTACTTTTTGTTGTCACCTATGTAAAAGATTTGCCCTCTCTCTCTTTGATCCAAAATTTTCCTGCTATAACTATTTGAATTAATATCACATATGCTTACCCTACTTTCGTTTTAATTTTAATTTTGTTGTTGAATATAATGTGTTCATGTAAACTTGATTTTGGAAACTTGAAAGGAAGAGAAATTTTGATAATTCTAATGCATTGGCAATTCATGGAAGTTGTATCGTGTAAGACTTGTAGAGGAATAAGTTTAAAGGACAAAAAAAGGAAAAGAAAAACAAGAAATACAGTATAGGTGAACTATGTGCCTCACAATGCTTTGCATTACTCTTGGTGTTTCTATATAATTTCATGATCAATGGCTTTTTTACTTTAGAAAACTCTGGAAATAAAGTCAACTTCAATTATTCAATAGCTTGGCCAAATTTGATTAGAACAACTTACATATATCACATTTTAAATGATTTCGTATGTGTTTAGGAAGGTGAAATTTATCCTTCTCCTCTATAGTCATATTTTAAATGATTCTCTAAGGTCAACTTACAGGTTCAGTTATGATCCTTAATTGTGATCTTTCTAACATCATTAAAGCAAGAGTTGTTAGGAAAAGCATATGATCTCCTTTTCCTCTCTCTGTCTCATTGTTACCTATTGGAGTTGATGGTTTCTTTTTCAAGGTTTCCAGAATTTTCTTTAATTCTAAACACACTAAAACTAGGAAACTCACTGTTCTACTTAACTATTTTAAAGTTCAACTTTTATTTGTGTTGTGATTGTATGTTAGCTTTCTGTAGTGAGTAGGGTCCTTGTTTTTTTTTTTTTTTGGTTGCCTTGATGCTTCTATAGG
>JAOXJP010282649.1:0-19377 GCA_025762735.1 Platanus orientalis | reverse complement strand
TCAGAAATGCCTCCAGGATTAACTCCTGAATTAATAGCCATACTTGAACAAATGGTTAGAAAGCAAGTGAAGATCTCGAAAGTAAAGGAAGAAGATGAGATCCATATGATCACAAGGCCTTATCTAGCATAGGTTGACCAAGTTCCATTTCTACATGAATTCTCGTAGCCTACATTCAGGATGTTTGATGGAACTGGAGATCCTCGTCAACACCTTGCACATTTCTTATCCCGATCTGGACCAATAGCTCAAAATGGGTCATTATGTATAAGATTATTTGTGCAATCACTTGAAGGGGTAGCCTTTGTTTGGTACACAAATCTCCTTGAAGAGTCAATACTTACATGGGATATGATGGTGACAGAGTTCTTAAAGTAGTTCTACAGCATACAAAGGCAACTAGGAGTGGCAGAACTCACAGAAACAAAACAATGAGAACATGAATTAGTGACCAACTTCATAGCAAGATGGAGGGAGTTGACCTTCTCTTGTCAACAGAAGTTCTCTCAGCATGAGTTGATTACTCTTAGTTGGTCTTACTCCTCAAACATTCTCAGGATTCGAAGATCTGGCTTCTAAGGAATTTGATTTTGAGAAGAAATTATTGGAGAAGAAAAGAGAAAAGAAGTACAAGGAAAGTGGAAAGGTGTGAGCAACAGTTGTTGAAACCAAGAATGAAACTGCTAAGAAAGAACCAATGAGGATTCCTTTGAATAAGAATCAAGATAAGGAGAAGGAGGTCCAAGAACCACCAAAACGGATGTCCATGAAGGAACAAAAGGAAAAGAAGTATTCCTTTGCAAATGATGATTTAGAACATTTGTTGGAAGATCTTCTTGCCATGAAGCTTGTGGAATTGCCTGAGTTAAAGAGACCAGAAGAACAAGATAGGGTTGATGACCCAAAATACTACAAGTACCACTGATTGGTTAGTCATTGCCTTAAATATTGCTTTGTATTTAAAAACAAGATTCAAGATTTTTTAGACAAACAAGTGATCACGTTGAATGATATATCAGAGGGAATAGCTTCAGCAAATCCAATAATGGTTTCTAAATTGCCGGCCGAGGAGGAAATGCTAATAAAGCTAGTTAATGATTTTAAGGATGGGTGGATCCTATATGAAGGCAAGGCTGCTAAGAAGAGGCATCTTGAGAATAAAAAAGAAACATCTTGAAAGTGCATCAATTATTAAGAAAATCCATCATCCAATTCCCTTGTTCAAAGTCCCTATATTTTCAAACTACGAGAGAAAAAAGGGAAGGATGGATCGCCAATAGAAGCTAAAGCTAGACATGATGAATCTTTTGCAGTAACCTCCTCGAGTGCCAGTTACTCTTCAGGAATTTATGCCAAGATCAGTACAAGATACTTCTTTATCACAAGCAAGTTCTCAGTCTTCTACTGATGAGAAGTTTGGGGGAGGAGTGGTAACATGTATGGTTGCATCAATTGGTGAAGAAAAAATAAATAGTCATACTGAAATAAACCAACCGTCACTCTTGGAAGATGAAGGAAGAGATAGTTGGGCAATAGGTTTTCCTTAAGAAAATTCATAGCCTTAATGCTTTCGACAACTAGGGTCCTCACTAGCTGAGCAATATGTTGAACAACCAGTTTATCTTAAGGAAATACAGGGGCATATGCAACCGCAAGAACTGGTAACAACTCAACCCCTTAAAGAAGGTCCAACATCGATCTTTGAATGTGGTGAGAGTAGCTGGATGATAGAGAAACAAGCTAAAAAACGAAGACATTCAACTTCAGATCCATGGTCAAAAGCACCTTCAACTCGATGGTTGGGGGTAGGATGAAGTAAATCATACGCGAAATGTATTAGAAATTCTATGTCAGAACAACAATGTACCGACATTTGAAAATGGTGACACAACACAACAAAATTTTATTACAACCTTTTCTAAGATATATATTGATCTCTCGCAACATATAATATGGTGGCAAAATCTCGATAGAACAGTGTCAGATATGGCAATTCCATTTGTTTCTTATGATCATCGAGGGAATCAAGTCACCATAACCATGGAAGGGCATGTACCATGGTTTTTGCAAGATACTGAGGGGTTTCTAGAACAAGACGATACCATGAAACCATTGCCGAGAATACCACTACCATTGCCACAAAGTCTTCAACCAATCTATCAACAAACAGTTGCTAGAATTATTGGGCAACAATATTCCCATCCCTCATGGATGAATCAAATACCATTTCCAGATGGTTATCAAATACCATCATTCTCCATCTTTAAAAGGTATGATTGTCCAATGAGGCACTTATTGAAATTCATGGCTTTGTGCCAAGAGGTGATGCATTCTAATCCTCTTTTGTTTCGTCAATTTCCTTTGTCATTAGATCGGAATGCATTAGACTAGTACTTACGAATATAACCTGGGTCTGCTTTTAACTAGGACACAATGGTAGAAATCTTTGTCAAAGAATTTTTTCATCATGGCTTATGCAACTACACATCTTATACCCATCATTATGATGATTATCTAAGTGAGCAAGGGTATGAAGGTTATCAAGGAACGATTGATCAAATCATTGATGATATACTAGACCAAAGACCATCTGGTCATGAACGTCTGTGGATACGACCAGATGCCTTAGTAACTCCCTTCCTAGAGGGCTATCAACTGCCAGCTTTTCTAAGATACATAGGTAGGGGAGATCCACATGCTCATGTGCAATATTTTCTCCAAGGATGTGGGGAGACTGCTACATTCCATGATCTTTTGATTCAATAGTTCCCTCTTTCACTTGGAAGACAAGCATGGGATTGGTACACTACATCCTACCAAGCCTATTCATGGCTACTTCTAATGGATGCTTTCTACTGACGACAAAGAGCTTATAGACATGACCAATCTTACCTTCGACAAGTTGTGCAACCTTTACCACCAGAAGAGATGGGGATTGGTATTGAGGCTGGTGATGTGACTACAGAAGTAGAAGAAAGAACTGATCGTGGTAGTGAATTGGACAAAGAATTAGAGCTTGATGAAAGAGCTGAGGGGGAAGAGACTGATTATTTGTCTTGCAATGTTATCATGATGAAGACATGGGTAAATGATCACCAATCATCAATGAAGTTCTAATATTGATCCTAGAGGGGGGTTGAATAGGATATTTTAAAATTCTTTTCAATTACCCTAAATTCAATTTCTTGTTTAATTAATTAAGTTGTTCTCGATGTTTGATTGCAATTAAATTGTGTACATAAATATGAATATGTATAATTGTGTTACATGTGAGGTTATATTAACATGTGCAATGCTTGATAATATCGATGATAAATATAAAGGCAAACCACAAGCAATCACAATATACACAAGATGTATAGTGGTTTAGCATAACGGCCTACATCCACTCTCAAAAGCTCTCCACCAAGCTATGCAATTTTATTAAGATTAAAGGAATTACAATCAAGGCTAAAATTAAACAAAAATCCTAGTCTACTTGCCAAGCAAGCTACACCCGATGTCTCTAACAGGTGTGGTCTATGGTCTACTCTTCCAATGTCTCCGGCGAAAAAGCTAAGGGTCTACACTACCAATGTCTCTGGTGGTAATGCCACTTCTCCCAGTGTCTCTGGTAGGAGAGGTCTCAATTCTCTCGGTGTCTTCGGCAAGAGAGGTCTCAAAAACTTAAGTAAAGTTTAAAAGCAAAGATTACCTCATGAAGGTTAGTGTTGCCTTGTACACGAGTTGGGGTTGCTCCTTGTTGAGCTAGATGTGACTTGCTCCTTAATGCTTCTCGATGGCTCTTTAAGCTTGTAGAGCCAACTCCAATGGGTTGTTCCTCCTTGAGCAAGGTGTAACACACAATCCCACACTATCTCCTCTTGGGTTTCCTTTTAGATAACCCTTTTAGCCTACCTCAAAAGGATATGCCTTAGCAAGATTGAGAGGTGGCAATAAAATGGTAAAAGGTATAGATTTACCTATCTAAGCATAGAGAGGGATTTTAGGGAACTAAATCTCTCAAGATTCGTTAAGGATAAGTAAAAAGAGATTTCAAAGTATATGAGTTTTTGTCAAGAACCATTAGGTGCTCATTTAGAGTTCAATATTTCTTATATTGGATGAAAATGATCATTGTCCATTAGATTAGAACATTCCCCAAGGGTCAAGAAAGATGGGCCATTGATTATAAATGAACTTTTAAAGTTTTGACCGTTATACAGTATTTCCACTACTTTGGATCGATCCAGGTGTAAAAAACACTCAGAATCTGCAACTCGAGAGTTGTTGGTTCGATCCTAGATCGATCTAAATTATTTGGATCGAACTGAGAGGTTTTGATCGATCCTAGATCAATCTAAATGCCCTATAATGCCTCAAAAGACCTTGGAAATGCTACAGAGACCTTGGGATTGTCCCTCCTTGGTCCAGGAAGGTCCGTGGGCCTTTGGAAACCCTTTATGGATCCTTGGTTCACCATGGCCTTGCTCCTTTACCTGATTTACCCTTTAGAGTTTGAAATGAAGTGTGATTCCTTCGGGATGATTTGCCGACTCTTGAATTGATCTCTTGAAGCTTCCTTGGCACTTGATGATTATCTTCATGATGCTTTGACCCAAGACTCTAACATGACACACTCATGTCCTAGTCTATACAATACATGTATTTTTCAGTTCGTGGAATTTACAACACATTACATTTACAATCTCCCCCTTTGGGAATTCCATGATAGAACTTAAAATACATGAAAATGGAGTAAAAAATGAATATTACAATGATTACATGAACTCTAACTCAAGCTATATCTTCCATGAATTTCTTTGGCTCTCCCCCTTGATACATGCTCGGGCTTTTCGTGAATTGCTCTTCATTTGCAATGTTCTTTAGCTTTAAGTCCTTGAAACTCATTTGACAAAAATATACCTTTCTCAACCCAAGATTAGTCCAATTAAATGATAAACTATAATGAACACACAAGAAAGCAAATGAATGTGATGAAATGTAAATGCCCATGGGGTGAAATATCAAGAATAATGAGTGTAAATGATATGAGATGAACACAATTTGTCTTAAGTTGTTTCACTTGATTATTTCTAAGGTTGATGATATTTAATTGTCTTGTAAAGTTCCATAAATCTTTATGTTTTTCTCCCCCTATCTTTGGCAATTCATTTTACTTCCCTTGAGTATGATATCCCAATTTTCAAAATTTACAAATTTTACAAATTTGCCTTTTGTTTTCAAATTTTGTAAATTTTACTTAACTAAATCTCCCCCTTTTTGGCATGGATACCAAATATTTTATATTTAATACATACCATAGAGGAAATCATAAGTATAGAGAGATTGTAATAATGAAATATAACAAAATGATATTTTCATTAATTTCCAAAAGATTTACAATTCTTGGTTGTAATATGATAAGGAATACATCAAAATTCAGCAAGATGGAAAACAACAAACTCTATGCATCCTCATCGCTCTCCTCATCCTTGTCGTTGGTGAGAATGTCAAGGACAACTCTAGGTGTCAATGTGCAAGAGGGATCAACAATCCCCTCGATGTGGAAGAGCTTCTGATCCATGCTCTCCACCTTCTTTCCTAAGCGGTCAAAACACCTGAGAATGCACCCAAAATCTCCAACATCTCAGATCAGGGCTAAGAGTACCGATGGTAGCGTCACTAAGAGTGTTGGGGTTGCAGTCTTAGTGGTAGAAGGAACTAGGGGTATGGATGCTAAGGTACCAGCTGTTGTAGGATCTAAATCTGGTGGTGGAACCTCTACTGGTGTGGCAGCAGGAACAGGAGCTGGGACAGGCTGAGCTAACTCTCCAACTACCTGAGCTGCCTGTGGTGCATCTCACCTCTGACCTTCCATCCTCTTAATGGTAGCATCATCAATTGGAAGGCCCTAGGAAACAATCATGGAATCTCTAGGGAACGTGACACCGCACTACTTAAGGATTTGAGTGACTAGAACTCCATAAGGTAGAACCCTCTTCATCCCGTTGTCAATAGAGGGCTGTAGCATCACTTGACACATAATGGCAGGCACGTCGATTGCCTTGCCCTCCATTAGACTCGCCACCAAATGGACCATATCATTTGTCATATCAGTCTTGTGGGTAGTTTGAAGTAAGTTGTGTACCAGGATAATGTTGAGGACCTTGGCTAGCATGCAACACTCTCCTATTGGCAACTTTTTGAACCACACATTTCCCTCTCTCTAGAAAAGCTCAGAGATGTGAGCTTTGTCAATCCCTTGGTTGGGAAAGATGACAACATTAGTTGAGGGGTGAGCAATCCCCAACAGCATAGCAATCTAGTCTGGATTGATCAGTATACGTACTCTATAGACTTCTATCTTGAACGAGAGGCGGGTGAAGTCAGAATTATGAATGTTGGAGTAGAAGATGTGCACTCCTTCTTGCTGCACCTTACCTTTTAATGATGGTGAGTTGCAACCACCCATCATTCGAAATAGTTGTGCCGATTATGAAGTCTCATAGAGTCGTTTGCTTCACGTACCTCTCTATAAAGATCCACTTCTTCGAGAAGATATTTGTGTAGTTGTGGAGGAGTTGCGGAAGGCAGAGGAGTTGTGGAAGGCACCGTAGTTGATGGTCTTCATTCTAGGGTGTTTTGGTGGCTTCTTAGAATGCATAGGGGCTTTTCCTGAATCTCGCTTTGACATTGTGTCGGCTTGCTTGATTAAAAAATCTAACGAGAAAAAGGAAGGGGAAGACCAAAAATGGTTATAGATTGATCTTAGTTTGATCTAGGACCAACTAGGGTGAATCCCCCCCTTTTCTAACGCATGACGGTTCATTTTCTCGTAGGTATCACCAGTTTGGATCGATCCAAAATAGAATTTTTTGGGTAAAAACCCCAAATTCTCTTTGTTCTTGCTCGGTTGACCCCACTCACCCCAAATATATGTTTTCTTATTAATTTTAGGGGATTTTTTAATGTGACTTTATATAGAGCACATTCGCATCACGCCTTAAGGATATTCGAAACTTTTTATGTCCGAGGCCTTTGTGAAGATTTCTGCCAATTGTTCCTCTAATGATACATGCACTAGAGATATGATTTACTCTTCAACCGATTCATGAATGAGCTGATGACGAGTATCTATAAGTTTAGTTCTAGAATGTTGGACCAGATTTTTGGAAATTTGGATTGCACTAGTGATGTCAATTGTGGATTGTGACAACTCATAATCCACACATCTACTTTAGTAATAGCAGTCGCATGCATCCACTTCCTTCGGCAATGTATTCTGCCATAGCTGTTTATAGTGATATGGAATTTTGTTTTCAACAATGTCACGAAACAACACAATTTTTCATGTAAAAGCTCATTTAACATTGCTTGCTCAATCAACATCTGAAAAGCCAGCTAAGGCTGGTGCGGTATCAAATGGATAACAAGGGCTGAAGTTGATTGTCCCATGGACATATTGAATGACGCTCTTAGCCATAGGAGAAGATGACTCTTCATACATTGTGTTTCCTCTTTGAGCATATATGTTGGCTACAAGTCTAGCCTTATTTTCCATCACATGCCATGATTGTCATGTTTGTTTCTACATGTCCATTATGTTCTCATGATGTTCTTGTTAGAGGGTCTCTTAGTTTGGAACCATTCATCATTTCCCTTGATTTTGTTGAGCTCATCTACCATGACATTGATCCAAGCTAGATCATTTAGAGCATATTTTACTTTCTTAGGTTCTGTTACAGATGGCATATGATATTTTCAAATTACCTTCTTGTTCTCACTCCATCCTTTGGATTACCAAATATGTCATTGAGTGATAATCCCTTTTGTGATCCTTCTCTCCTTAAGATGAGGTTAGGCATCACCTTTATCCTTCAAACTTTGTTGTGATGAGAATTCATCTTGATCCTTTCTCATCACACTAATCAGAGAACTTGTGGTTCTTAAATTCCTTTTCATGGTTGCTACGAATGCACTTGATAGGGAGGTCCTTTGCAACTTGAATTCTTTTTCAAATGTTCAAGAATTCATTGAAGGCCTCAGATTTCTCTCCTAGGAATGTTACTCAAATGAAACGTGAGAAATCATCCATCACTACCTTGGACTATTTCTTACCTCCTAAACTCTCCGTTCTTGTTGGATTTGTGTAAACACCTAATTTTGGCGTGACTCCCAGTTCCAGCATTTCTTTTTGAGTCAACAGACAGGCAGAATAATCCTTAGCCTTTCTTCATAATCCAGCCAATTCCAATCAATTAAAAACCATTCCCCGTCCCCTCGTCGTCTTCATAAAAAATAGTATTCAATATATTTTTAAAATATTATTTTATTTATCAAATGTTTTTTTATTATCTATGTACCTACGCCTAATTTTTAATCTTTCTTTTGTTAAAAAAATTATTATTGTTTATAATTACTTACATATATCTATTTCACTTTCTTATTATTGTTATTTATTAATTATTTTCATTCATTATTATTATTATTATTATTATTATTATTTTTTATTTTTAATATATTTATCTTTATTTTTTATTTTTTCCAAGAAAGGATCTGTTGCACCCAAAACAGTTTATTCCTTCATGTTGACATGTGATAGTTTTGGTGCCTCTGAAATTAGGATCAAAATGTTTATTCAAACACTTTTTTTGATATTATTTATTATTAGATTATTTTTATTTAAAAAAAAAAACTGTTTTTACACTTTTAACCCCATACACCTTACTTTTTGTGTACAGGGACATGGGGGGACATACTGATTCCCTAGGAAAACCCTTTCCCCTCTCTCTCCTGCTTCCCCCCTTTTTTCTCTTTATTCTTTTCTTTTTTTCTTTTTCTTTTCTTCTCCTTCTTTCTTTCTTTTCTTTTCTCTCTTTCTCTTTCTCTTTTTCTTTTTCTTCCTTTCCTTTTCCTTTTTCTTCCTCTTTTTCTTTTTTCTCTTCCTGGTCGACCCCCTAGCGCAACAGAGGAGGTAACCCCTCCCCCACTCCTCTCTCTCTCCTTGATTCTCTCTCTTCTCTCTCCTCCCGCCTCTCTCTCTTTCCTATGCCCTTGCTCTCTTTTCCCCTCTCTCTGTCTCCCTCTCTCTCTTACTTTCTTTTTCCATTCTCTCTCTCTCTCTAGTTCTCTTTCTCCTCCCCCACTGGCTCTCTCCCTTTTTGATCTCTCTCTACGCTCTCCCTCTCTCTCGTCCTCCCACTCTCTCTTCCCCTCTTTCTCTCTCCTCATGAGTTGCCCTCATCTGCTCCCGTATCTCTCTTCCATTTTGGCAAAATCGCAAACACCCCTTCCATGACTCTCTCAGGTCTCCCTTTTTTTTCTCCTTTCATGAAAGCACCCAATCCTGCCCTATTTCTCTTTCTCCCCTACTGCTACCTCTATCCCTCTTGTATCTCTGGATCATCGCCCCCTCTTCTTTTCAATAGACAGTCCAATAGCTGGGCGACAACATCTCTCTTTATTTTTCCCCTACATCATCTCGTTCTCCCCATCTTTTCCTCCTTTGAGAAACATCCTCTACAATCCACCTTCTGCCTAGTCCCAAACCTCCTTTTGCATCTCTCTTGTCCCCATCCATCGTTACATCGAACTCTCTGCACTCTCTCTCTCAAGAAGCCATTGGATGTAAGGCTGGCTGAAAAGGACTTCACAAAGCTAGAAGACAGGGTGTCGTTTCCTCCACCTTGGAGACCACCCCCCTCTTCCTTAGTGGTCCTAAATGGTAGCCCTAGAAAACATTGTTTAGGTTTTCTTTATAAAGCCCCTCAACAACGAGGCCACGGAAGGACTTCTTTCTATTGTTATTTGCTTCCCGAAGCTTACAGTGTCATGATTCTCTCAAGATCAGCCTCACAACCCCCTTTATCATTTTCATGCCCTTTGCATAAAGAACCCAACTAGAATCCCTTTCTCTTTTGGGACTTTCTATCCACTAATTACCAAGGGCTATCGTCTCCTACGTAAACCCATAATACCCCTTTCTCCAGTCCAGACCCCGCTCCTGACTTCATCTCTTGGCTCTACTCAGCTCTTCATCTCCTGGGTCTGCTCGTCTGATGAAGATAAGATACAATGATCCTGAACCACGTGTGCTACAAGTAAGAGACGTGTTGGTCTC
The DNA here is from genome assembly GCA_025762735.1 of Platanus orientalis. Lineage (NCBI taxonomy): Eukaryota > Viridiplantae > Streptophyta > Magnoliopsida > Proteales > Platanaceae > Platanus > Platanus orientalis. The sequence continues at coordinate 9,275 of JAOXJP010282649.1, read as the reverse complement.
TTGACTCAAGAATATTTTAGGTTGCATTGTTTTCATTTATTTATTTATTTTTATCTACTTAGTTGCCTTTCATTCAATCTGGGTTTTCTATTATGATTTGGGGTTTTCCTCTAAAAAAAACTTATGTTGTTCATTCCATTCTCCCTATGCATATTTTGATAAGACTCCTCATTTTTATGTGATTTCTTTTTATAATTTATGTTTTTTTTGTCTTTCTTCTCATTTTCTAGTTGAGTTGTTCTTAATTATTTTACTTAATCTACAAAGAATGTATTATAATTTTTTTGAATTATCATGTGATGTTTAATTGTTCTTTTTTGATTTATTACTTATTGTCATTGGGTTTGGGTTTCAGGGGCTCTACCTCAAGAGATCAAGTTTCTGTAATTTTTGAACAAATTAGCATGTTGGATGTTAAGTAAGAATCATTTTTATTATTTTTCTTAAGCTGAGATCCATATCTAAAGACTTGTTCATTTACTGAGTTGTCTTCTTAACTTCTTGAGCTCAAATTGAGGATTTGTTAGTTTATGGAAAGTTTATGGCTTGGGATTTTGTCCCTCTTTTAAAAAATCCATCCTTGAATGTCTCAGTCTATGACTCCATAGGTCAACAAATTTGTTGTTATTTTTATTTTTGAGCTTCTTCTATTTCTAAGTTGAGACAGTTAGTGATGTTAGGTGCTTCAATAATAAATTTGTAAGTTGTGTTTATTATGGGTTGGGTTGAATGCTCAATGATTGCAAGTGAATGTGGTTTTCTGTTTCTGTAAAAGAGTCCTATTGGGATTTAGTTGCTGCTAACTTGATTTGACTTGGTCCTGAGACACACTTTTCTTTCTTAATTTGCTAGCCCCATTTTATACGTGGTGTTTTCATTTAAATAATAGTTGTTACAATACAGACTCATTTAAGTTCCCAAACCTTAGATATTTATTCTATGTTCTTTTAATGTGTATACTTATTTATTCACTTATTTTTGAACGATATCATATCTGATTTTGTTCTTCCTTCATATATGTTGTTGCCTCATGTGTATCCACCCTGTGGACACATCTTCATGCTGTCCAGTGTTCCTATTTGTGTGCTCAATTGTCATTTTTTTTCTCTCTTGCATTTGCTGTTTTCTTATGTTTTCTTATTCTATTGCCACATGTGCTTATATCAGCTTTGGGATCCCGTGATGTCCTTTTTTATGGTCTTGATCGTAGGTTGTACACTTGTATTGCATAAGATTCAGTTTGAGCCTAGGATTGATTTGCTCTTTGCCTAACATTATTTCGCATATGAGTGGTTCTCCTTTTATGTTGATTTGGTAGCCTTTCCTTTTCTTAGACCGGGGAGTGCTGAGTACTTATTCAAAGCTGATCTTGCTTGCTAGAGTTTGGAGGCATAGGGTTATACTAATAATGCTGCATGATTAGGTTTCGTGAGTTAGATGAAGATCTACAAACTCAATTTATTGTTTTTTTTTTAATTCTTCTTACTGATCAATTGAATTCATAAGGACTTCAACATGCTGACTCTCTTTATTTAAGTAACTCCCCAAGCCTTGTGTATTTTTCTTGTCAGTAAAATGAGATGCATCATATAAAGTGGTTGTTGTTAACCTATATATGCTTACATACATACATTTCTTGAATCACATAAAGCATCATTCATTGAGCAGTATTCATAGTAAAGAAAATCAAACTTCATTCTTTGTATAGCTTAGATAAAAATTCAGATTATTTATATTTATGATTAAAATTGATTTGATTGCCTTTTGTTAGAATTTATGTCTTTGTATCCCACTTTGAAATTAGTTTACACCACAATTCATTTTTTTTAGTTAAGGTTCTTTTAAGCATGATGATTACATAAATATCCACATCATTTTTACCATTTAGATGAAAAGGTTGTCCATTTGTAATTAGAAAATCTATTTTGTTATATGTGAGGTAATTCCATTTTATTCATTTTTGGTCTTATGAGAATAAATGATTTTCTTTATGACTAAGCTTTACGTCTTTCTTGATTACGTGAGGAAACATCAAAATATGAGATACTTGAAGGCCTTGGTCATGGCATGACTGCATAGTTGTATTAGCCCGGCTTGGTAGGTAATTAACATATTGCGATGGCCTCATATAACCTAGAGAATCTTTAAATAGTTTATTCTTTCAAAAGTACTACACATTTTGGTAAATGTAGTGGTGTACTTATGTTTATCTAGATATAAATTCATGATGGAGACTATGTGATGTTAAGTAGATGGATACGGAGCTGTCGGGTGGACAGTGATGATGTTGTGGATGTATGATATATTTGGAGTGTTTTTATTGATATGCAGACTATCAGGTTATTGAAGAAAGTAACATGAGGATCACTATTCATCCCCAAGGGTCCATATTACAGTCGGATACTGTCGAAATTATGGTAGAAATGGTATGTGGATCCCGCCTACTCTCAATAAAATGAGATAAGAGAAATGAGTGGGATGAGTAAATGATAAATAAAGATTGACTATAGACTATGATGGATTTAAAGTAGGTAACCGCGAAAATGGATGAGGTGGGGTATCTAACACCTTCCCCAACTCATAAATGAACAACTTACCTAGGAATCTCTAGAAGTCAATCAGTTTAAGTGATTCAAATTTAAACTTGTTTTGTTTTCAGAACTGATGTCCAGTCACATCATTAAAAAGACTGATGAAAACTCCAAATCACGTATGATATTTCGTATGATAGACAAGTCTCTTTTCAAAGGAACTCACTCATCGTGCAAAAATCGAAGCCCACACCCCACAATATTCCAAAATTGATGGTAAAATCCCGCTTGGTATCCATCAGGTCCAAGGGCTTTGAGAGCCCCTATAGCAAACACTGTTTTTTTTTTTTTTTTTATCTCCTCTTCTAAGATCCCAACATCTAGAAGTGACTTTTGCTCTGTAGTGAGGGTGTTGTTAATTCCTTGCAAGCCCCTTTGAATATCCTCTAAAGAAGGGAAATTAAACTAGAACAAATGGGTAAAGTAGTCTTGATTTTTTTCCCAATTTTGCCCTCCTCTTCTACCCAGTTACCCCTATTGTCCTTTATCTAGACAATTTCGTTTCTTGATCAATGGAGAATTGTAGATAAATGATTTTTTTGTGTGTTTTTGTCTCCACACTAGAGCCATTTAATTCTTAACTTTTGGGTCCATAATATTTCCTCATCCCATAGAAGATTATCTAGTTTTCTAGCTAGCTTTGCAATACGATCCTTTTTAAAGTGAGAATTTGGTAGCTGGTGAGCTTGCCGAAGTTGTTTATAAAGCAATTTAATATTATGCCATAAATTCCCTAGATTGTCTTTATTCCAATTTTGGAGGGCTGGAGTGAGACTGACGTTTAGATGGGAGGTCCATTGGAGGGTTATCTCTTGGGTTCTGCCAGACTTGTTTAATTGTGTTTTGCACAACCCTCATAATTGGTCCAAAACCACTCAAATGGGAATGGACGGGGCCTACCATAATGCGATGATTTGACAAGATGGAGGAGAATTGGTAAGTGATCAAAACTAGTAGGAGGAATGTTTTCAACATAAGCGTCAGGAAATTTGAGTCTCCATTGAGTGGAGGCAGCACCTTTGTCTAAATCGTTCTTTAATAAGATTTGTGTCACTTTGTCCGTTTGACCAGGTAAAATATGGGCTTTTACATCCCAAATCAGTAAAACAAGCCTCATTAAGAATATATCTCCCCACCTCTACGTTAGCATTTGTAACATGTCCACCATCTTGTTTATCTCCAGTATTCCGAATGCAATTTCTGTCCCCGATACCAATAGTATACAAGCAACCTAAACCTCTTTCCGAAGATTATATTGGGGCTCACCATGAACAAAAAAAACATGTTCATGATTCCGATGGCCTTTGGTTCTCAATATGGGCTTAGATCCATCTATTGTTGGCTTCAATGATACTGATAGAAAGGTTACATTGCCATAGTAGGTAAAGACCACCTGATCAGCCATTAGCATCAATCCCATGACTACTCTATCTATGGCTTAATTTCAGTTTGGATTTAACCCAAGCAATGCTTCCTTTTGTTTCAGTCAAAAAAATAATTTGAGGATTGTGAACGTGGATCAAAGCCTTTATTTGACGAACTGTTGTATGTGATCCGCAGTCGCGACAGTTCCAAGGCAACATTTCCATCAGTCATGGCGCAACTGCTCACTGGCAGCCACGCGTTTATAACCAGGGCTCATTTGGATATGTGGGAGTCTCTGTGGAGCTATGGCCTCCGAATTCTGGTTAAGACTAATGATACTAGGACTACTATGGATCACATTGGTGAATTTCTCATCTGTATCTGAGTGGGAGGGACCCGGGGACTGTGGTCCAAAACCAACTATGTGCCTCATAGTAGAACTTGTCTTATAGGGCCTAAAGTTCACCATTAACTTCTTATGTGAACGATAAAACCTTTTCCATTTTCGGGAAACAAGAGTAGCTCTTTTACTATGGGTGGCAGTCGCGTGAGCTGCTTCATGAGGTATGGAATTAGACTGTTGCTTATAGAGGGTGAGTACCTGGTTTACCGATGGCTTAAACTGGTGCCTTTTTGGCAATGGTTGTTGATCATCCTCCGAGTCATATCAGACCCTTCATTATCGCTTCTTCTCTTGCGTGCAACAGCCATGCATATGTCTTTCAATGCCCCTACTGATGAAACTGAAACCCACCTAGTTTGATTTCTCATTATTGTCTTGTGGTTATTCGTAGCGGTCACCCGAATCTCATTCACGCCCTCCGTTGGATCGGTTTCCTCTTGTGAAACTCTCTGGCTGCGTGAAAAGAAAATTCCTGGTTGGACACATTTCTTAGCCAGCCTAAGCTGTAAATTAGCCAAAAAAAAGCCCAAACAAGGCTATGCCTCAGGTCCTGGCACAAACATTTGTTAGGTTTGGGTTTGGGTGGGCTCGGATTTACCTCAACCCAGCCCGAGTCAGGCTTGAGGGACATCTTTTCCCTTGTTTATTGTATTATTGCTATTTATTTACTAATATTTCGTAAAACAAAGGGATAGAGCTTAAAATAGGGGTGTCAACGGGCCAAGCTCTGCCCGGTCTGATATCAAGTGCGACACCCCCTGATGGGACACTCAGGGAGGGAGAATCAAAAACCTCCAAAAAGTGGATTCATCCCTAAACGACGGGTACCCAAATTCAAAAATTCAAAATAAAAATAGTATATAACTAATAGGTACCCAAATCCGGAAAAAAATTTCAAAATTTAATTTTATCAAAAAGTTTCCGGCGTCATGATAGATCATACATTAGTCAGCCATTTTGGCCTCCAAGTTGTATTAAATGATATTTACCGGTAAATGCTATCTCTTTTTATAAATAAAAGGTTATTTCTTTTCACCGGTAAATGCTTTAGCGCTGTTTGACTAATTGAGGGCATGTCCGAACACCAAACACAACACATGTCAGCCTCAGGCACTTTATCATCACAGAACACTTTCTTCCACCACTTAGTGCAAGTGGCAGGTAGCCTTTTAACATAGTGGGTATCAGCCATCAGGATAGACTGACATGACATGTGAAGAAAATCAATAAAGTTATTTTATTTCCCTTCTTTTGCATCTTGTCTTTTTTTATTTTATTTCCGCCACGTCTCACTGTATGGTGAGTGCGAGAGTGGAGCTCCATGATAGGGGGTGGGCACATCAGCCCCGACAAGTGAAACGCATCCCCTCCCCCCCCTCTTCCCCCGAAAAAAAATAAATAAAAAAAGTGAAAATCACTTGTCAGTGCTGACGTGCCTGCCCCTGACATGGATAAGGAAGGAGCGTTGTTTATTGTTTATTGAGAGGAGTAGATACAATCTACTCTCGATGAGTGAAACACAAAAACAATGTGAAACCAAGTACAAGGTATAAGAAATTAGGGGTGGGCATGGTATAGGCATGGGGCTCAGCCTGCCAGAAAATTTTTAGTGACTTTAGGCTTGAGCCCAACTCTAATTATTTTATTAACCACGAACCGGCTCAAAAATTATTCAAGCTTAACTTCAGTTGTTTTTGCATGACTGCATTTTCAATTGTGCTCGTATAGTCAAACAAGCCTGGGCCAAGTTGCACAAGGTTCACCTTACTGAAGCTTTAAAGCTTGGCACATTAATAAGTGATTATAAATATATGGAAGAAAATGTTCTATGATGAAAAAGTGTCTATAGTGTATGTATATGGTGAATGATAAGCTGACATGTGTTGTGTTTGGGGTTAAAAATGTCCAAAAAAATATTCAGATGAAAAAGTAGGCATTCAAAAAGAGATACCAAATTCAAAAACCCATAATGTGTTAATCAATGCATGGTTATAGAGGTCTGTATCAACACAGAGTTATTCTCCTCATATTTAACCCACCTCTATTTATGCTAACTTCCCTGGGGTTGGGGTTGGGGTTGGGGTTGGGGTGGGGGGCATGCACATTGAGGGTCAGTGATCTCTCTCTTATTATCAAAAACTAGGTAAGCTAGAATGAAACAAAACCATTTGGTTGAGATAAGAAAAAGTTTAGCTTAACAAATATAAAGGAAAGGACAGGATCTTGAAGTAAAACAAAGATAAAATATGCCTTTAAAAGTTTGAAAAGGTAATTTTTTTGGTGTTTCCATCAAAAAAATTATATGAGAAACTTATCACATTGAGGGTCAGTGATCTCTGTCTTATTATCAAAAAATAGGTAAGCTAGAATGAAACAAAACCATTTGGTTGAGATAAGAAAAAGTTTAGCTTAACAAATGTAAAGGAAAGGAGAGGATCTTGAAGTAACACAAGAATAAAATATGCCTTCAAAAGTTTGAAAAGGTAATTTTTTTGGTGTTTCCATCAAAAAAATTATATGAGAAACTTATCATCCACTAAGTGGATCATAACAACATATTATATCATTTTTTTTTGTATGTTACAGGAACCACATTATATCTATCATTCAATAAACAGCTTAGCTTATTGATTCTGCAGATTCAGAATTATAACAACCTTATTTTGATGTGTTAAAATAAGGGAGCGGCTTGTGTCATAGGACCCATGGAATGGTGGGGCACATATAATTTGATGTCTCACATATAGAGGACGATGAGTTGATGACCCAAAGAAGTTTGATGAAAAGATGATTCTTCATTAATTTGACGTGCATATAATGCTTCTAGTGAGAGGTTTATATAGACATTGAGAAAGATAAGGATAGAAACTAAATTAAAACAAATCATTTTTTTTCGTAGCTAAAGCAAATCTAATCTAATAAAATATAATATAATCTTATTAAATCCAATCGTACAAAATCCTATTCAAAATTTTTATTCCTAATATGACCCACCATTGAATGAGTCCTACCTCAAATATTGCCTATTTGCAAAAATCAACATGATCAAGTGATTTGTAATAATCTACTGTTAGTTTACTTTTGGAGTTTTTCTAAATCTTCTGTCACAATCAAGTAACTTCAAAATAAATAGTTGTACTCTCATAATCAGGCTTATTTTTTAGCTTAAAAAAAGGTCATATAGTAGGGTGGCGCACAAGACATCATCCTTAATTTTTTGGTGAATTAATTTTCTTTCCGAAATTCTATTTTTGTCTTTTGTTTCTATTTTTTTGTAATGTTTTATTTCATAACTTTCTAATTTGCAAGATTAGTGAAAGGTTGATTATCATAGCTACCAACTTTATCGAAAAGCGTTTAAAGAGATGAAATTTGGTCTTGAAGAATATTGGTAGACACAAAGTTGTGTCTACCAATAACAAACATCATGTTTGATTCATAGAAATTCAAACAATACTAAATTAAATCATTTTTATGTTAATTTTGCAAGAAAAATAGTGAGTTGTAGACACAAAGTTCGTGTGTAAATCCGTAACCTGAAATATATGTAACAAATTCAGTAAATAAATATTTTGATATGAATAAATGGATACAATCTCTTTGGCTTTACACTCTTGTACAAAAATAGTAAACCTCTAATTCTCGTTGACGGAATCTAAGGGTCTGACGGTGTGTTTCTTGGATTCAGGTGTTGATGGTGTTTTGATTATGGATGAATCAACTTCTTCTCAGGGCTTTGCGCTTGATCTGAAAAGGACAGAAACATCGCGAATCTCACTCTTATGACCGAATTTGTGGCGTGTTTCTGAAATGTAATAAGTCTTATACTCTCTAGCAATAAACTGTAGTTGATAGAGAGATTGAAAAATATACATTGAGTCTTCAAGCATTTGAAGAACTATGGAGATGCTTTGGAGTTTTCTTCTTCCTACAGCTTCTTGCTTGAAGTCTTTTTGCCAAATGTCATTTCTTTATGTGAAATGAGTGTATTTATAAGCTAAGGGTTAGAACCATTTCAAACCCTTGATTGGGTATTGATTGTATGCTCTTACCCTCTTTAGTATAAAATAGTGGTTACACCTTCCTTGTCTAGAGAGAAGTGCGATTTATGGAATTATTTGTATTACATGAGTTGCATAACTTTCTTTCTTTACCCAAGAGAATCTACATTTGATTTTATTCAAATATCTCTCATGTGAGTCCCATGCAAATTGTTTGGACTTACTAATGAGTTAAAATAAGTGGGCTTGGTGGTCCTATGAATTATTATCTAAAACCCAAACCAGACCCAATGGATTTGTCCATATATTTGGGCCTACTTTATGAGTGTGAAGCCCATATATGGTTTCTGGATATGTTGTGAGGGTGTAAACCCCTCTTATGCAATTTGCACAAACTTTAGGTGTCTACATGAGTTTTTGTTTTTTGTTTTGTTTTGTTTTTGGGGTGCTCAAATTAAAGGTGTTGCAAGGTATCCAAAATCAATAAGGTGATAATTATGATCTTTCATTGATATCACAATTTTTTATTCTTTAGTATATGTGAAATAAGTAGTTTTAATTTTCTTATTAATTGATTTAGTAGGCTTTAAAGTGACAATTCAACTAAAAAAGTTCATCATTTTTTATATAAATACCAATTTTTTAGAGTTTTGTTTGTCTTACATATAGGTACTTATTTTCATATTGAGATTTTTAATTAAATAAAGATAAGCCCATGTTTTGGATTGTAATTTTTTTTTCTTTAAATATATATGATTTACTTCATGTCATTTAAATGGATCTCTTCATCTTTATGTTTGTGTGGGAGCCATATGAACAATAAGAGAGAAGAGAAGATGATTTATTTACTCTACATTTTGGTAGTCGCTTGGAATAAAACCCTTTCATTTTGGTTTGCCATAGTACCTGAGGGCA
>JAOXJP010282638.1:0-19377 GCA_025762735.1 Platanus orientalis | reverse complement strand
CTCTATATAGGAAGACCAACAAGAGGGAAGCAAGGAGAAGGGTTTACTCCCAAGTAAACCCTAGTGAGAAGCTCCAAGAAGCAAAAAGTCACTCTTGGAAGCTTGGTGGAACACATTGGCATACTAGCTCAACAAAGGAGCAACCACCTTCATGTACATCAAGCAATACACAAGCCTTATGAGGTAATTTGTATTAACTATTATTTTTATATTGAACATTTAGCACCCGCTGAAGACACAGGGTGTAGACCACACCCGCTGGAGACACCGAGTGTAGAACATAGCACTACCATCAGAGACACTGGTAGTGTAGACCATACCTGTCGGAGACACCAGGTATAGATAACTCCCGATGGAGACACTGAGAGTAGAGCTTGTTTTACAAGTAGATAGGTTTTAGAATTTTAACCTTAATTGTAATGTAATTTAATCTGAATAAAATTTGATAGCTCGGTAGTGAGCTTTGAGAGTGGATGTAGGCTGGAGTGTCGACCACTATAAATATTGTGTTGTATGTTTTCTTGTAGTGTGAATTGTCTCTTCTCTCTATATTTACATGACATGTTTATCATTTTATATATGATTTTTTACATTTGCAATTAAGTGAAAACATAGAGTAATTGGAAGATTAATATTACAAATTGTCATTGCATTGCACTTGAATTTATAATAATTGAAGCATATTTATAAGTGTATTAAAATTCTTAGTATTATAACAAACATCTTAAACTGGAATTTTAATTGGGGGTAAATTAAAAAGAATTTTGAGATATCATATTCACCCCCCCTCTAGGATAAAATCAGACTTTTACATATGTTTGAGAATCTACATCTTATTATGTCTAATTGGTGGGTCAATGTCTTTATGGGGACTATCTAAGGTCATCTAAAGGTGGTCATGAGCTGCCAAGAGCTGTGTAGGGTGAGACTATAAGTTACCAAGAGCTATTGATGATGGGTCTATATGCTGCCATAAGTTGCCTAGAGTGAGACCATGAGTTGCCTAGAATAGATGAATCAAGTAGAATATCTACATTTTCTCTAACAAATGGGCCTATGTGAATAGTCCAGTAGCCACCCATTAGATTATATGAGTGAATTATCCATATATAGTTGTGCCTATAAGTTGGTGTGTAACGACCATAAATTTAAGGATTTATTTAGGCGTAAATTCGGATCGCTACTCACGAGTCCTTATATAATTCACTATAAATTCTTCGCATTTACCTTAACATGTAGGATCATTTAGACCTTAACCTTAAACCTTAAGCATAACATATGCAACGGAATAATAATAAATCATTAACATCACATGTGTAGCAAAAATAAAACTCATCTATCATCTATGGAACATAAACCCTTATCAATATCCCCAATATCAAATAGACATAATCCAATTATGTCCTACATAAATATACTAGTGCTGAAAATAAATACTAAGGATGGCATTCACTAGCATGCCCTCCCACAAAACCAAGTGTTCCAACTAACGCTCATGTACTCTATGATCCATCTGAAAAATGGTATGGAATGGTGAATTCCATAGCTCATAAGTAAGTATACAAAATCTGTAACAGAACTAAATAGGCAAAACACAAATCTTTCAATATAAAATTAGCATACTATCATGTAGAGTACTAACAGTTTTCAACATATAGATATTTGCAAGTGTACATCCATTAACTATTATACATCACCAGATCTTTGTAATTTATCATAATGATTCATCATATGATATTTATGCATGACAATATGCATGATTCTACTAATCCAAAACATTCTTGTAATATATTTTGTATGAAAAGGTGTACATCCAATCACATGGTAAGCATTTCATATTCCACCTATAGTAAAGATACTTAGTGTACATCCTAATAGGTATTTTTTTTATTGTTTCTTTTCCATAGCCTATACTTTCCTAACATGAATATGTATATACAAATAATTTCAAGGTTGACATTCATCATTCTTAAGCAATCAGCAATCATAACAAAACATTTGTATAATGAAACATAAAATTCTACTTCTATATTCAACAGGTCTATCATTACCTTAGTATTACCATTCACATTTTACTTTTATAACACTTATTATACTGCTCATTTACAATTGTTCATTTTCCTTTTACTTGTTATCATCTGTTGTTTTTTTCAATTTATTTGGATAATTTACTATTTATCATATATCACATGTTCCTTACTTAGTCCACTAGTTACAATAACTAAGTTAATTATTCATTTTTATTTTATTTTATTTTTCATCAAGGTTTCACATTAATTCTTTCATTCTTTACTTATTATTTATCATGGCTTACTTACCATCCAACATGTTCCACTTATAACTTATTGGTTTTCGTTGTCCTTATCTTAACATTTATTCATTATTTTTCAATATTCATTTAACACTTGTCATTAATCATCATACCAATGAATTACATCCTAATGGGAGGGTCATCATATACATCATATATCATATACCTCTTATTATTTTTTTGTATAGCTTAAGAACTTTTATCTTCTTTTGAAGATTATGTGCTTTTACTCTTTTCTTAACATTCTTTACTTACTTATGTTAAGGACTTATATTTTCATTAGTAGCTTATGTACTTTTGTTTTCCTTCCATAAAACTTTATTTTCTTACGTAACTTATGAACTTTCTTTTACTTGTGAAACTTAAATATTTCTATTTCCTTATCTTAATATTTTTCTTTCTTTACATAACTTATAACTTCACTTTACTTTTGAAGCTTAAATGTTTCCCTTTATTTTCTTGTCATTTTCTTATCTTATGAACTTTTTTGTTTATTCTTAACATGGTCACACTTTTTTTACATACCTTATGAATTTTTTTTTTATTATACTTTAATTTTTTTTCTAATAGCGAGACCTTTACAATATTACTTATTCTTTGGCACATTGCATATTTTTCCAACGACAATGATTTTTACATTATTTACACATTTGCACATTATACTATTCCCCAATGGTAAGGGCATTTACATTTTCTTATTCTTACATGACTTATAAACTTTTCTTTACTTTTGACGTTTATGTGCTCTCATTTCCTATCTTGACACTTTGTTCAATTTCATAGTTTATGAACATTTCATTTCTTCTTGACGTAGCTTCTTTTATTATAATTTTTCTTATCTTATTACGTACTTTTTTTTTCATTAGTGGAGACTTAACATTATTTATATTTTCTTACACTTACTTACATCTTGGTTTACTTGATTACACTTTTTTTCAATTCCTTACATTTGACATAATATATTACCCCTAACCATCATTTATACCCTAATAGGAGAACTATCATACAATTTCATTATATCCCAATGGGAGGGCAATCATACTATTGTTTATACCTCAATGAGAGAACCGTCATACCATTGCATTATACTTCAATAGGAGGGCCATCACACCATTGCATTATACCTCAATGGGAAGACTATCATACTTTACCATTGAGTTGTATTATCAATGAAAATGTCATTATACATTTTTTTTCTTTACATATGCCATCATACTTCACCATTAACTTGTATCTTCAATGGGAAGGCTATCATACTTCACCATTAAATTGTATTTATAATGAAAAGATCATCACATTTATTATTCTTGGTGTCCTAGTTACTTTTACTTAGCATCACTTTACTCCCCCAGGTGGAGTCTTATACCAACTTAACACTTGTCTTTATTCTTCTTCATTATCTTCTTTCATTTTTCCTTGATACTTTATCAATTTCGTTTATTTCACATGTTCATAGTCATTTTACCTTATCTTATCATTATATGGTATATTATTTCATAAAACACAAGAAGCATGTACTATCACATGATGCATTCATTAACATAATTATAGAAAAGTAATCTATCAATAGAGGTATTCACTAACATCATTTCAAAAAATCCAACTTTATACCATACACTTGCTACTATGATTAGTGACATACAATATCAATAAATCATTTTCTAACTTAATCAATGAGAGATCATGAAATTGTATATATTATTAAGCTTCTAAACATTATACAATCAATACACATAACATGAACAAGAATTCTAATAATAATCCTATTATACATATTTTTCAATCATCTACAATCTCAATTCATAACTCAATTGAAGCATTCCATAGCAATTCCTAAGCAATTTATATGGTACCATTAGCTATTATCATTCTAATATAAGTCAACATGTATCATAATCCTTCCATACATATGCACTCAATCAATTTCTTCATTATTACACTAACATATTAAAAGATACTTAACTATAATTCAAGTATTCATGCTTTTATAGCAAATCAAGTTTTCATGCATTAATAACTATCATGGAGGTTATAGATTCATAGATTCTTGACTTATAAGCTTTCAAAACTCATGTAACTTAATATCTTAAGGAAATACATATAAATATCATGTAAAACCACTTTTCTTTATAAATAAAATTAAGCATTTTTAATTTTCTAACATAATATGGTCAGATTTCGTCATAAACCACACAATAGGTGAGGATTTCTAAAATTTAAAAAAAAATGGATTCTCAATCATATAAGAAAAATCTTCAGACAAACAATACATGACATCTAAGAACTTCGATGACAAATACTTAGCACAACTTCTTCCTCCTCTAGTCAAGTAGATTTACTACAACTTCTTCCCACAACCTCTAGTCAAGTATTCTCAATCATATAAATACTTACCACAACTTCTTCCTCCTCTAGTCAAGTAGATTTTCAAGTAGAATTTCCTTACATCTTTAACCTCCTTATTTTCTTTACTCTTGGATAAGGAAATCTTCTTCTCCTTTCTCCTAAATTTTTATTTCTCAAATGTTTTCTTTTTTTTCTTTTGTTTTAGATATAAATGAGATGTGTTTTAAATATATATTTCATCCTTTAGGAATATTCTATGCTTCTAAAATCTTCCACATGTTTTAACCATGCTTTGGGGAGGAAAAATTACCAAAAATGTCAACAATACTCATTTTCAGCATTTTTTCCATGAATGATCGATCATATAGAGATTTTTGAGGTATTATGGTGTCCTAGTTCACAATGATCGATCATTCATTACTGGATGGTTGATCATTCATATAGACATACATAAAAATCTTATATTTTTCTCCTATTCAGATGCCTCATACGAAAATGTCTATATACTTCCTTTAAGAAACTAGTAAGACTTCTAGAGTTTTCCAATGATATATGTTTTGTACTCTAATTATTTTGGGATTAGTACAGGTTTGCTTTTGAAGTTACTATAAATCTATTGACCTGTCAACACAGACACCTGATAGGAGAATTGTCATAACTTCTTCTAGAAAACTCTAAATTGTACACTGTTTAATGTATTGGAAAATAGACTCATAGATATTTCTAATATGTATGGTTTACAAGCTAATTTATATAGGATTTATACAGAGTCACTCATGAAATTACCCCTAATACACTATTGGGACAACTTTAGAATTTAACAAGTTTGAGACTTATCTTTATTTTTTTCACTTCTAATTCATTCTATTTTGTTCCAAACACCACATTAGACTTTAAACATTTTTACCTTCATACATAATTATTTATATTTTTTTCCCTTAACGAGCATTATGGGGTGTTATACGATGCATCAAGACCTTCATGGATTTCCCAATGAGAGGTATCAAACCCAATTGGATAGCCCCTACATTCTCATGGCATCGGCCTTTGGGAGAAGTCTGGTTAGCCCACTTGAATGTTTATGGGCTACCCATTTGTGCCTATTCAATAAGATTTATTTGGGCCGTAAGACATGATATAATAGTCAATCATCAACATCATCTCATAAGTTGCCTAAGTGCACCTTCAAAAGAACATTCAAACATGAAGCATAGACCACTTCAATAGAAATACACATGGATAACACATGAGGTCATACCATGCACATAATCATGAGACATTTACCAAGTTTTGAGGGTTTTCCAACACATCAGCTTATCAATCAAGATACATCATGAGCATCCCTAGGGTGTCTCTACATGTAATGATGCAATCATAAACCCTAAACATACATACAATCACATAACAACAACAACAACAAACAAATTTATCCCAACTATTTGGGGTAGGCTACATGAATCCTATTCCACCATTCGGCTCTGTTTAGGGCTATATTTGCCATTAAATTACATGTTGCCATGTTCCTCCTTACTACCTCCACTTAGGTCAATTTTGGCCTTCCTCTAGTCCTTTTAACACCTTTAACTTGTATTGTCTCACTCCACCTCACTGGTGCAATCATTGGTCTTTGCTGCACATGCCCAAACCATCTCAATCAACTTTCCCTCATTTTATCACCTATTGGTGATACACCTGAGCTCCCACGAATGGATTCATTCCTAATTTTATCATTTCTAGTCTTTGACACTCATCCATCTCAACATCCTCATTTCAGCCACACTCATTTTATGTACGTATTATTTGTTGGCTGCCCAACACTCTACTCCATAAAGCATGGCTGGTTTTATAGTTGTCTTATAGAATTTTCCCTTTAATTTTAGTGGTATTCGTTTATCACACAACACTTGTTTGTGGTTTTATGATATGTCTTTTTATAGCTCGAACTTATGAGGGCATTGTTTAGATGGATTTTTGCTATCTACTTTTAGGCCTTGATTGTGTTCATGTCCGGTCAACTAACTATGACAATATTTGTACATGGCTCTTTCTTGTTAAAGAATATCTTTTATGTGTACACTTGTTTATGTTTTGGTTTTGTAAATTCCATGAAAAAGTGGGGAAGGATTACTAGCTTAGCTTATGGGGGAGTAAGCATATACTTTGGTATACATGAGGACACTTACAAGACTCATGGACCTTATGGGGAATACATAGATAAGGGAATACATAGGCAGGGGGAGTCTTATGACTGAGGTCAAGCTATGGGGACTATAAATTTAGGGGGAGTATTCACTTAGGGGGAGTGTAAACACTAAAACTTGAATTATAAATTAACTGACACACTTAGCACTTCACTTGACACACTTAATCTCATACACAACACATCATGCACTCATATGATAAATTACTATACTTTAAAAATCATGAGAAAGGTATGTGTATGTTCTTGCAGGTCTAATGTCAAGAAACTTAAGTGAATCAAACTCTTATTTTCTTTTTATGGTTGCTTTGTAATCTCATGTATATTTGTCTGTAATTTTCATTTTGGGTAGAATCCTTATATTAGGGGTTTTACCATGAAATTGACCAAGGGTGAGATTGTTGAGTCATGGGTTAGTAATTTGTCAATCCCATGGTCAAACCATGTATGTAAGTCTTGTAAGAGTCCAAATGCTTCAAAGAACATAAACTCAATTTGAAGACTCAAGTGGACCAAAGACAAGAAGTCTGAGACATAAAGTTGGATCCCGAGAGCCCCAACTAAGCCAAGGTATATGTATACATACATATAAGCACATATGATGGTGTATTAGGCTCCAAAGAGGACTAGCCATGTGAGAGAAATATGGCCCGAGACTCAAGGTGAAATGCCCAAGTGAAAGCCCCTAGAAGTACTTTAAAAAACCTCAATGTAGGATCCCCTAACCGGTCTCTAAGTGCTTGACTAGTTAGGGTCAGGGATCATGGTGTGATACCCCCAGACAGGACTAACATGTGTTTCCCCTTGACCCTTGATCAATCAGGCATGGGTCTTGCCTGACCGGTCTTTAAGTGCCTAATCGAGCAAGGGACTCAGAGTCAAGCACCCAAGGGAGTTGCCCAATGAGCCCTAACCAATCATGGAAGGGTCTTGCCCTGACCAATCTCTAAGTGCCTAAATGGTTAGGGGTACGAAAGTGTATTTTTGAAACTCCATTTTTTCATCAATGGCCACTTTTAGCTATCCGTTTTGAAAGATTTCAATCCCACAATTGAGTATGGATTCCATCGACTATAAGAGGAAAACTTTTCTCGTTAGGGCATCACTTCAAGCATTTGAAAGTGTGTTAGAACACTTGCTAAAAGTGAGCCTCCATTGAAGAGAAACCCTCTCCCTCACTATTTTTAAGCTTTGAAGCTTACTATTTTGTTGAGAAAAACACTCTCTCTCTACCATTAGCTAGCATCTTAAGAAGAGAGACACTTGTGGGTTGTCCCAAGAGAAAAATCTAGCTTGGTTAAGCTCAAAAAATTCAAGAACCAAAGCTTGAAGCATTATGTGTGTACAAAGGCACATTAGCTCAACAATGAGCACTCTCACTTGGTATCGTAGCAACATCAGCCATATTGTGGTAATCTTTGCTTACTCTTTGCATTCATATTCATATTATTATTGCTTTTCTTCCATTGAAGACATCGAAAATTGATCACACTTGCTAGAGACACTAAATGCATTGTGTAACTTGCCAAGGGCAAGCAGTTTATGCTTTGTATGTTTTTAACCTAAATTGTATTAGGAAATTTAAATAAAATATACCTATGCTTGGTAGTGAGCTTTAGA
This sequence comes from Platanus orientalis, assembly GCA_025762735.1. Lineage (NCBI taxonomy): Eukaryota > Viridiplantae > Streptophyta > Magnoliopsida > Proteales > Platanaceae > Platanus > Platanus orientalis. Next base: position 10,900 of record JAOXJP010282638.1, on the reverse strand, counting down.
AGAGTAGACATAGGCCATTGTGCCAAACCACTAAGAATCTTATGTTGTGGACTGTTTATGTGATTGTCTATCTCTTTAAGTTTTTAGCTATATCAACTATTGCATTCTATCTATTTGAATATATGCTTGAATATCTACACCATTAGCACACACCCTTGAATTAATTCAAAAGAGGCTAAAATTGAATTAAAACCAATCCTAACAATCTAAAAGGGGTAAATAAATTTATAAATACTATTCAAGCCTTGGATTTATAAACCTACGTGGTATTTCACTCATTGATGAGCTAATGTGACTTATTTGACCCATAATGCTTCAAGCTTAACTTTTGTGCTTCTAGAGCCTTCTCAAACAAAGGTTTCCACTAGGGTCAACCCATGAACTCTTCCTCTCCTGGCTTTGTAAAGGTTTGTACAATGAGGAAGGTAGAAGATTGATTTTCTAGAGGGATTCTATGCTTGTAGCTTAACCAAAAGAAGGAATAGAGGATTTTTTAATTTGGGAGCTCTCTCATGTTGTAAGGGATGAGTTCTTTTAGTACTTAAAGTGTTTTAACAAAGGGGTTTTCTTTCTTTATAAGTGTTGTGGGTTAATGGGGGACCTTGGATTAAAATCTTTTCCAGCAGTCAAAAAGTCTAAATCATCAGATTTGAATCGCATGTGCTCATTTGATATTTTTTCAGAAAATTACGAGCCTAACTGATCATAAGATCTATGACCGGTCATGACTGTGATCGGTTACAAATCTTATGACCAGTCCAGGTCATGAGTCATAGTTTTTGGGAAATGTTGTGGTTTGTGTTGTGATTGGTCAGGGTTCACGAGTTATAGCTCGGGTTTTCTCAAACTTGAATGACAGAGCACTCGTGATTGATCACAAGATCTGTGATCGATCAGGGAGTTTAGTTCTGTATATGAACTTGATTCCTTTGAGTCTCTCCCATGGGCCATTTTCCTTAGGTAAAGGCTTGGTATTCCTACACATGTGTAGGCCTATTATGGTCCTCTCTCATGACACTCCTCTCCATGATACATGCATGAATATACCTTGACTAATTTAGAGGTCTTGAGGCAACCTGAGGTGTCTTCCAGCCTTGATCTTCAAATCTTTGGTCCAACTTATCTTCACTTGGAGGTGACTCTATGGTACACATGAGAACACTTACAAGACTCATGGACCTTACATTCATGTTTTGACCATGGGATTAACAAAAAAATACTTATGACCTAACATAATCTACTTCTATACCTCCATATTTAATGAAACCAACTATGTATATTGGAAAGCTCGTATGAGCGTTTTCCTTAAGACTCTAGATCATAAAGTGTGAGAGGTTGTGGTAAATGGTTCGATCAAACCCACGAAGCCCAAAGAAGAGTGGGAAAAGGGATAAAAGGCTGAGGGAGAGATTTATGGTGCTAACTACAAACCACTGAATGCCATAGTGTGTTCCATTAGCTTAGAGGAGTTTAAGAGAATTTTTCACCTAAACACGGCTACGGAAGCATGGATATCCTAGTAGTTATCCATGAAGGGACCAACACTATGAAGTAATCAAAGTTTCAAAAGCTCACTTCAAGCTTTGAATCCCTTAGGATGATGAACATTTTTTGGATTTCCATACTAGATTACAAGATGTGGTTAACACTAGGAGAAGAAGTACATGACTCTAAAACTGTTGGAGAGATTCGTAGATTACTTTCCGAGAGATTCCATCCCAAGATCACAAACATAGAGGAAATTAATGAGATAGACAAGATTAAACTAAAAGATTCAATAGGGTCTATCCAAACCCTTGAGCTGAAATTGAGACCTTCTAATAAGAAGAAGGGCATAACTCTAAAGGCTATGAATGAAGAAGTCACATTTAGTGAGGATGAGGAACTTGATGAAGACCTTGCCTTAATCTCCAAGAGATTTAGAAATTTCTTCAGGAAGCTCGGAAAGAACTATGGAAGGAAGATGGTTTCCAAGAAACCACATGACTCCTTCAATAAGGAGAGGTCGAAGGAAGGATCCATGTGCTATGAGTGCAAGAGTTATAGCCACTTGGCTGTTGATTATGCAAACAAACAGTCCAAGAAATTCAAGAAGAAGGTCATGACTACTACCACATCATCCGCCACTAGGAGTGAGTGCCTTCATTGTAATCACTGATGAACACCAAGAGAGATCAAGTAGTGAGGTAAAAAGTGATGAAGAAGGAGATGATCTTCAAAAAGCTTTTAACAAGCTTTAAGAAGAAAGTGTGGCCCTATCAAAGGCCAACACCCATCTCAAAAAGAAGAATAAAAAACTCTTAGAGAAGCTCACTAAATTAGAAGAAGATGTTGATTCTCCAAATGAGCTTTCAAGAGAAAAGGATGAGGTAAGAGAAAAGCTCATTCATGTAGAATCCCAACTAAGTGAACTAGTGTCAATCCCAAACGACGACTCTCATGAGCAAGAGCTTAAAATAAACCTCCTTGAAGAGAAGCTAAAAGAGGCAAAAGAAATTCTCTCCAAGGAGAAGGAAGAAAGGAAGAAGCTATTAGGGGTAAATATAAGATTAGTGAAATCTAATCTAGAACTTGAGACTCGTATAAAAGTTCTAGAAGAGAATGAAAGGAAATCCCTAAGCCATATTTCCCAAGAAAATGTAGCATTTGAAAGATGTTGACAATTGGAAGAGATAATGGTAATAGAAGAGGTCTAACTAATTGAGACTCGTGGCTTGATTCTCATCCCATGGTATGATGACATGTTGCATGTATATGATGATCTTAACCCTTAATGACTTTAGATGTGTTCTTGTAAAGTTTGAATTTATCTAGACTCTGAAGCCTTATCTGATTCAAACCATATTCTTGAGCATAAGTAGGGCTTGATGTTTATCTTTGGTTTTGATTTGATCTTGCTCCTGAATCTTGGGGACATAGCAAGTGTCAATTCTGGATGCTTCATTTAAGGTTTTAGGTAATTTTGATTCCCATGGTTGATTTTGGATACCAAAGAATAGGAGATTAAGTTCATTTTCCTTGAAAAAAATGTAGAAATCAATCAATTTTACATGATTTCAACCAAAGAGGTAGAAATCAAACATTATTTCAAACCAAAATATCATTGAGTAATTATATGAATGAATGAATGAATACATGATGCGTGGACTAAAATGGAGACCCAAGCATAAATCACTCCTCCAACCACCCTTCTTAACCACTCCAACAATCGTGCGTTGCCTGACCTAACAATACTAGTAGTACTTGCACTAGGCCTAAAAATGAAAATGGAATCCCAGTTGTAGGCCTACAAGAGCATGGAGCAACTGTTGTATTTTGAAGAGATCAAAATATGACACCTCTATCGATCGAACCATAGCCCAATCGATTAAGATGTTCTAACAGAAAAAGTTATCAACGAACTTTGAAGATCCGTTCATGGGGATTCATGCAGAGCCACAAGATGCCTCTATAGACATTTATATGTAACTTTTCATGATCAAAGGGTGTCTAAATGTCTATAGACACATCTCCAAAATGGCTTTTCAAAATCTATAAATATAGGGTAAGATTTTGAAGTTAGGACACACTTGAAAAATCTTTATCTCTCTCCTCTCTTTCTTGGTTTATCTACAAGTCGTTTTAGTGTTGGTCAACAACTCAGATCAAGAGTTATTGAGTTGTTCTGAGTTGGGTTTGAACCACATTCATTGCCATTTTCTAGAGGACTTCTTAGACAGTACGGGTTGGAGAAGCTTGTGTCGTTGAATCTTAGGATGGTCGTCTACTATACCCTACCATACCGATTAGAGGGAGGCAAATACCATTTAGGACAATGTCTTTAGACATCCCTTTACACCAAAACTGATAAGTTCTTTATAGTTTCGATTTCAAGAGTTTATTATGAATTATTTAATTTATCTACAGTATATTAAATTGATTCTCTACAACAATACTCTGTTATTTTATTCTTTTGATATTGTTTTATCTTTTGTCCATTTTATTTTATTAATTTTACTTACTGTAAAATTACTTGCTTGCAATTGCTTAACAACAATAGCTTAACCCAATTCTTGCATGACTCATTGTGATCGGCATAATTCGTCAAACCCTTATTCTTTGCAAGTTTGTTGAGTTCCTCGCTCTCTGTCAAAACCTGACATTTCTCATTCATGCTTGCCTTCTTGTGGAAGTTATCGGTCATGTAATGACATGTGGTGGTGATGAATCGTCTCCAACTCCTCAAAGATTGCAAATATTACCCATAATATGAAAAAAAAAATTACTTACCAAGCTTTTCCAATAGAATTTGGGTTTGTCACCGATGTATGGGTGATGCAACTGGCCATGGTTGCTGGGTCATGCAAAGAGGGTTGTTTTTACCCAAGGGTTGGTGTTTCCATTGGGTATTGTGGAGGTAACCATGGTTAACGCATTTTTTTTATTTTGAAATTTTTTGGCATCATGTCGTGTGACCTATTAGGCAGGTCTCTAACATGTCACTAGGCGGCAAGAGATGATCCTTTCCGATAAATAAAGGGTTAATTGAGCCTCAAACATGATTCAACAATCTATCTTCCCCTCACTTATTTTCTTCACAAAATATTTTAAGTTTTGCTCTTAGATCTTTTAAGGTTGCGGTTGTTTTAGGTTGATTTTTAGTACAACAAACCATTGATCAACATATGAATTATTGGACCTCATTGTATCTCCTATCTTGGAAATAAATCACTTGTAACTCCTTTGCTAACTCAATATAATTAAGTGGGTGGTAAAAGTCGTTTTAAGAAAAGTGATAATTGTAACGCACCTTGAAGCACTCTTCTAACCTATAATTTTCTTGGATTAATACCACATTGTTCCAACAATCTAAAGACGATTTTTGGCTATTGAAAGATTGTGGAAAATAACACTAAAGAAATGAAGATGGATGCTTCAAATGCATCAAAATTCAAAACCAAAGAAGGTGAATGTTTATAGATCATTATAGTGGAGTTGTGGATGATCAGATTTCAAATTGGGGCTTTGAATTATTTACATAATCCAATAAGTGTTCTTCCATACAATTTCTACTATTTTGGCCTTAAAATTATCTAAATGCTTGTTATCATTATTATTGATTTGAAACTTTATTGTAGCTCCTTGAAAATTTGGTCTCTTTATTTAAAATTAATAGCCCTAAAGAGAATGGTTTAGAGATAAGATTTGGAGTTAAGTTGTTTCCATATAAACTCTAGAGTATTAGCATTGGACATCTTTTGTGATTTGTATGGGGAGCTGCTACTCGCACCTTAAGATTTTCTAACCTCCCCTCACGTTTCCTCATTTCTAACTTCACCTCAATAATTTTTAAACTTACCTCATACACTTCCCATTACACCACTTATCCCACACCTCCGATAAAACTCAATGAAAACTCCCTCACCTCAATTTTTGCTAACCTCCCCCCATCTCCAATACCCCACACCTCCCCTCTCTCACGAACATAAGAATAGAAGAGAAGAAACTCCTCACTTGCCAAACGCTCTGTCTCTCCCTCTCCCTCTCCCTCACTCACCGAACGCTCTCCCTCTTGCTCACAAACACTCTCCTTCTCTCCTTCTCCTTCGTGAACACTCTTGCTCTCTCTACCTCTCTCTCCCTCCCCCTCTCCCTCACCATTCCTCTCCCCCATCTTAGCTACATCCCAAACCCTTTCCCTCTCCCTCACATTCCCTATCAATCTATGGCTTGTACTCGAGGTGGACGATTAACCGGTGGCAGAAGAATCGGCGGGAGAAGAAGAGGTGAGTTTTTTTTTCTTTTTGGTTTTCTATGGTTTCTTGCACTTAGACTGGTGCTGTCAAGTGGGGAGCCACTGCTCGGCCAGCCCAATCGAGCAGGGCATGCCCCGCACGGCCAGCCCAACTAAGCACCTAAAAAGACGCTTAGCTGGGTTAGCTGTGGAGGGCATACCTTACCCAGCTGGGCTGACCGATTAGTGCTCCCCCACTCAGCAGCACCAGTCCAAGCACCAAAAAAACAAAGAAAAAACACTAAAAAAATAAAAACAAAAAAGCAAAAAAAGTTCTTGAAAAAAAAAAACACATACACTTTGAGTAGGGTTATCAGCGAATTGAATACGAATCGGATATAGGCATACCGTATTTGAATTTGTGTATTTAATCGAACATCGAATCGGAGTCGAATATTTTTTGAATATTTATGAAAATAAAAAGAACCTAGGAATTATAGAGATAAAAAGATGATTGATAGATCAATGAGAGAATGGGGAACTAACTACTGAGAGCTTTCTTTCATTCAAATTGGGAATGGGAGATGAGAAATAGGTTAAGGTTAACCAATATTCTTATGTTGTATTTTATATAACATGTCCTATCACATTATAATATAAATATTAATTTCAACGGATTCGAATATTTAATCGAATAATCGAATTGGATAAAGATTCTTTTGAATCAAATATTAACGAATCAAACATGGATAGTAATCGGATAGTTGACAGCCCTAACATTGAGAATTAAAATGCAAGCCCAATCCAGTTTTAAAGTCAGTTAATTCAATTAGGTTCCGGTAAAACATGACGCAAAGATTAAACTTATTTAACCCATAAATTCCAAATACTTTGAGAACTATATGAAGATATTTCATATTATGTTGTATATATGTGTTTATAATTTAACTTTGTTTGTTATTGTGCACGTCTAACCCAATATGACATTTGTGCTAGATATAGATACAAGAGATGAGTACTTTGTTCAGACTGTATTTGCCCGCTAGCGTTGGGCTGTAGAGAGGGTAGGCCTATCTACACATGAGGCATCTACCAGTTATGCATACAAAGAACCTGCATCTACCAGTCATTCATACGTAGAGCTTATAGTAGATGATCATACTGTAGGAGAGGTGTCGAATGTGAGTGAGGATGATATAGAGGTGTCTATTCCTAGAACGCCTGTTAGCCCAACACTTCTTACCAACTATCCCACACATGTTGCTGCACTTATATGGCGGCATCAGAAATATTATTAACATTAAAAATTTATACTTACTAAAAATACTTGGTGTACTTATAATATTTATTTCAATTGTAGGAGTGACCATTACTAAAGTTGATCAACCATGGATTGAAGATGGCTGAGTGAAAGTACTAGTAGACAGACGAGTAAAATGGTTTATGGAGGAGATACATTGAGTGCTCTGGACTACTTCCACTAGTTCGCAATTTGTACCAGACTGTGAATCACGTCATCATTGTTGCATTTGTAGAGTAATGGTATCCTGAGACGAACACATTCCATATGTCATTCGGGGAGATGACCATCATGCTGGATGATGTCAGCACCCTACTTGTTATTCCCATGGTTAGAAAGACCGTTTCCTATAGCCTATAAGATGATGTAGACTTTGTTATCCTATACACTTAGAGTGACGGTGGTGGAGGCCCGCGAGGAGTTGAGATCATCTCGTGGTTGTTCAGTCAGGTTAGAGTGGCTATGGTCGAAATTCAAGGGGATGACTAACACTAGTGATCCGGAGGAGATCAGATGCTCTGACAGGGCATACTTGCTCTATTTGCTTGGGTGCACCCTGTTTACTGATAAAACAAGGAGTTGGGTGCCAGTCGATTACCTCCACTGCTTAAAGGATCTTGATAACACACATACTTACATGTGGGGAGTTTCTACGTTGGCATATTTATATCGACAGCTGGGGTTTGCTAGTAGGTCAGATGTAAAGCGGATCATTGGGTACCTTACATTGATAGAGGGGTGGGTCTATAAGTACTTTCCCAGCATTGTTCCACATCGAAACATTACTTATCGGCCTCAAGACCCACGAATCCAACATTTTAGGCCACACAGGGAGACGAGTCTTCTTACGAAAAATATGATGGCACTTCGGGAGACCATCAATGCATGGGGACCCAACAACGTATGTGTTTACTTTTATATAGTTTAGGTCAATACTTTTTTATGTACTTGTCTTTTATTTGTTTGATGTATATGTTAACTTGTGCAAGTTACATGGTTATCGTATGACGATAGCAGGTAGTATCATCCACTGCCTGATATTGCATTCTACCATGACATGCTTAAATGTTTTAACATCGTGGAGCCCTATCATCCGATGCAGGTTCTGGGGTAGTTTAGGCGACAACAGATTATTTCATTTGTCCCATTGTCCTTAGGACAACAAATATGGGGTTCATTTGCATTATCATACTGACTCAGTTACTTTTTTTATGAGGAGGTATGACAGAGCTATGTACTCTTAGCCAAACATTGATCCCTGCCTTCACGTTTTCTCGTATACTATGCCCCTGACTATATGGACTAGTATGCATGCGTATCACATCGACACATGCAGAACCCAGATGATAGATCACTTGAAGCACCACAGCCAGGGCAGTCATTCACGACAAAGGAGGTATATCATTTCAACATTCATATTCCTCTCATTTTAGTTATTTTTTTCATTACAACATATATTATATTTATTTGTGCTTATTTCAGCATGTTAAGTGGGTCATGTTTGTACTGAGACCAGTCATAGAGGATCATCCTAAGGCGAACTGACACAGTGTGATGATGTGTGTGCTTAGACGGGTCTAGGATATCGTGACCTGTCCTGGCGAGCCCATGACGACTCCATCGACATATACACGGAGAAGAAGGAGGAGGCTGATCACAAAAACTACAGGGACAGTTTTTTATCCTTTTTTTAATTAACAAGTTGTATTTTGTACTTTATAAAGGATGAGGCCCCTCAAACATTGTATTATTTTGTTGGGGATGACCCTATTTATATAAACTACAGTTTTGTTTGTTGACATTCCTTCTTTACTTGTTATTATGATTACACTTTTATACTTTAAAACCACACACTAAAAGATCTCATTCGCTTAATGAATAAAATAAAATAAAATGACAAGTAAAAAGGGGGTCATCCCTATCGATTAGATATAGATGTTGTTAATATAAAATTACACAATCAATGCATTATGTGAGTGTCAGTCGTTAGTCAAATCAACCGTCTCCTGTGTCACTACATCCTCACTAATAACACGTCGGAATTCTTGAATTCTTGATTCGTATGAATGTAGTGTCCATCCTGACGCATTATCGCTCCGGTATCTATGCTAAAGTGTCGTGATGGGTAGGATAGGATGACCTGTCATGAGGAAGACCTGCACGCATAACCAACAATGAAGTTAAACACTACTAAAAATGATTGACTATAATAGCACCCTACACATTAAAGTTTACCTGTACAAAGTGGTTCTCGTTTATGAAACCTATGGTAACTTCTTTTTAGGTGGCAGCGGGTAACGAGTCGGATCGGATTGGCTGGAATGTTAAACATTGTCGCGAACTCAAAAGGTATACTACAACATTGTAATAACTAGCTATTAGATGTCCACATTCTAGGAAGGTCATCGAATACTCGTATGAGGGACCTTCCCTAAGGTACGCAATCGAATACCTTAGCTTTTGCATTGCTATAACCCCATAAAAAATAGACTTATAATAGTGTTCATAACTAGGGGTGGCAATGTTTGACATGACCCGCGAACCCGACATGATCCAACACGAAAATAAGCGGATTAGGGTTGACCCTAAATGTGTTTTAGGTCAAAATAGGTCAACCCGCTTTGACACAATTAATAAATGGGTCGGGCTAGGGTTAAGCCAAATGGTCTTATACCCTTACCTTGACACGACACAAACCCAACTAACCCGACTTGCTAAGATAAATTACCACATAACCCGCGAACCCGACACGACCCAACACAAAAATAAGCGGGTTAGGGTTAACCCTAAACGTGTTTCTGGTCAAAACGAGTTGACTCGCTTTGACACGATTAATAAATGGGTCAGGTTAGGGTTGAGCAAAATAGTATTATACCCCTACCTCGACACAACACGAACTCGACCCGCCAACACGAATTGCCACCCCTATTCATAACTGTCTAATTCCTGTAATAAGCACACTCAGACTTGCGCCCAACTATCCTCTTCCATACCCAACAAGCCACCAATCGATCTGAACCCGCAATTTCTGTTGGCTACTACATCTGTATTATACTTAATAAATGGACGTATACCAGCTGGAAAGTGCATAATATAAGCATCATTGGATAAGGATCGAACTGACGACATATGAACGACCTGTGATAGAAAGGATAATGCATGAGCAACAAAGACATGACAAATCATAAGAATTAATATATAATATTTAATATATAAACTATTACCTTTTCCTTTGCTTTTCTCTATCGGGTTAGTTTGATTGACTATAAAGGGTTGGCATCTACTGGATTGGTACCCGTCAGGGAATAGCTATCTTATACCAATGGTACTCTCTCAAATGTGGAAGGTTCACATCGGGTAGATTTATCCATTTTTCCATGTGGCCTAACTCACATTGTTGATTTTATCTCAGGTTCTTCTATGTGTGTACACTCCGGATTTATCAATGCCCTTAATTTCCTAAGCAATTGGGCTTTTCCTGACTGACCAACTTGTGCGTAAACATGTTTAAACAAATCTAATTCATCACTAGGAATATCATCCTGGTTTGCATTGTTTTAGTTTAAGGTGGAAAGAATATCAATCTTGCTCTAAAAAAGATGCATAAAATCAAGTAGAATTTGACGCCTCTGCCTACTATAGTCAGCAATTTCGTGGGCGCATGGTAGACTATGGGTGCGTCTCAGCTAACACCCGCATGCAAAGGAGTCAATCCCAATAATAGAAACCCGTTTTGTCTCATCATGTAACTTCTCAAGTGCAGTGATAGAAACGTTCCCATGAAGCTCTCTGAACTTCATTGTTTGGAGACACCAGTTAGAACACCCCTAAGGGTGTTCAGCTGGAGCATCCAAACACCCTTAAGGGTGTTTGGCTAGAGGGTGCTC
>JAOXJP010282627.1:0-19377 GCA_025762735.1 Platanus orientalis | reverse complement strand
TGCAAGTATGTCCTAGACGCTTTTCCTTTGCCTCTCTCTCTCTCTCTCTCTCTCTCTCTCTCTCTCTCTCTCTCTCTCTCATTGAAATTCTTGGTTTATTGTGTGGTGCAATCAGGGATGAAGCCCTGTATTTCATGGAGAAATCCAAACCTCTTGTCAGGCGGCTACTAGATGCTCTAATGAAGAGGCTAAACGTGAAGGAGATCGATGAAAGAAAAGAATTGCTGTTAATGGGTTCAAAGCGGATTAACATGAACTACTATCCAATTTGTCCGAACCCAGATCTCACAATAGGAGTTGGCCGTCACTCAGACGTGTCAACACTCACAATCCTCCTTCAAGATGACATTGGTGGCCTTTACGTGCGAGGAAATGGTGATAGCTGGATCCATGTCCCACCTATCAGTGGGTCACTTGTCATCAACGTCGGAGATGCACTACAAATATTGAGCAATGGGCGTTACAAGAGCGTGGAGCACCATGTTATAGCCAGTGGAAGTAGGAACCGAGTCTCAGTTCCCATTTTTGTGAACCCAAGGCCCCAAGACATGATTGGCCCTTTGCCAGAACTGCTAGAGAGTGGAGAGAAAGCAGTATATAAGCAAGTTCTATACTCAGACTATACAAAGCATTTCTTCAGGAAGGCCCATGACGGGAAGAAGACGGTCGACTTCGCAGCAGTGTGACATTGTGCTAAGCATTAGAGATTCTTCATATAAAAGAATAAATAACAGTAATTCTAAGAAAAACAGTCACGAGCTTGTTGTAGGTGAAAATTAGCTAGGCCACGATACTGAGACAGGAAAGTTCTCTTCTTGTATGATGGTGTCTTGTCTTCCATATAAACTGTTGTATCATTACCAAAAAAAAAATTTCATTCTTTTAGTTATTTAAAAAAAAAAAATTTATTAGTTTCTTTTTTGCTTAACGTGTTTTGAAAGATCACCCAAGGAAAGGGAGAAGCTGCAGAAATTAAGAGTTAAAATCGTGACGCTAATTGAATTCTAGAGGCCATGCTCCGTATTGGTCCATGTATGTATACTCCTGACTTTTTTTTTTTTTTTTTTTATAAAAGATTGATTCATTAAATTCTGGCTGAAACATCACTGTTTAATACATTGCCTGGGTTCGTTTGACACGGTCCTGTCCTGGGCCGCATTATTAGCAAGTTCATTAATACGTACAAAATACAAATAGACATGTTTCAAAAAAGGTACCTTGAAAACAGTTTGGAAAACTATCATTATATTTGTGGATATCACCGGAAAGGACTGGGATGGTCCACCCACTTCGTGGGCATACGTTGCCTGACCAAGATGGATTAGCCAGGGCTTGGTTTTGAGTCGCCACCAACTTTGATATTTATAGACAGAGTTGGACATTTGCATCCTGACGCAGCAGAATAGAAAAGAAGAAGAAATCTTCTGAAAATATTATTAATTCCAAGATACTTTTCTTCGAACTACAATGCCACATAAATACTATTTCGTGCTAAAACGAAATTAGGAAAACAAATAATGAAAAATAGAAAAACATGCCTAAAAACAGATTTTTATGCCTAAAACAGATTTTTATTATAAATAGTAAAAATGCCCTTTTCAAGGCCTAAACGATGGAATTTGGCTTATAGGCGAAAAGTACATTGCTATATAGCAATGGATCTTGAAGATCTTGTCGTTTCCTTTCAGCCTGTCAAATTTCATGCAATTCTGCCATTTTCCATAAATAGAAAAATTTGTATCAATTATACCAAATTCTACTGATCCTTGCCTTTCTTGTGAAGATCCTCTCGGTCAAGATACTCCAACGCCATTAACTCAGAATTTGACAACTCAACATCTGTCTATCCTTCTACATCAGAAACAAAACAAGTGACCTGCGGACCTGGTAGCTGACTCTTGCTATTGTTTACACTTGAATAAAGACAAGATAAGGTACTGGTAAATTCTTGAGCTAGTCAGCCAATGAATTGCCTGACATCCTTGCTAATGATGGAGTAACTTGGTCCAAGTTGTCTTGTGGCTTGTGGGTTTTCTATTTTAATGTAATCTTTTAGCAGTTGGGGCCTGCTTCCTTGATGTGGGCTGATGTCTTTCTTTTCTTGTGTCTTTTATTAGATATTCTCTATTACTGTAAGAAATATTGCATGAGCTAGTCATTGGGTTCACTGTTTTGTCTTTTTGTGGGGTTCTGCACCTCTGTGTCGCTTTCTAGCTTTCCTCTTCAAATCTTTCAATTTAAGTTGTAGGTAATGCACCCTATGTTACCCATATACAGCAAGGTTGCATCATTTTGAAGTGTACAATACAAAATTTGCATTGAAAATGGAAATATCTGACATGATATATGCACATTATTGAGCATCTGAGTAACATAGCTTATGCCATTCTTATAAAGCTGATGGTTATGCATTAGGCCTCTTAGAAACACGAGTGTGGCTTTGGTAGGTAAGTAATTATGGTGGTTGGGCTAGACATTTATGGGTTTTGGACAAAGGGTCATTGTAAGTACATTGGTCATAAGAATGTAATGTAGGTAGGTGGGCATTTATGAAAAGGAATTGTAGATCCTATAATAGTGTTGCTAGTGGATTATGCCTAAAGATGAAAAGTGGTAATTTCATTAAATTTAGGTGCTTTTTTTTTGGTAAATACAATAAATTAGGTTCTGATGTGCTAAATTTTGTTATTTTTTCAGGTTCTGTATACTAGTTTATATTAAGTTGTCTAATAGAGCTATCACTATTATTGATGAGGCAGCTCTTCAATGGATGGAGAAGTACAAGTAATTATGGAAGTCCCAGATTAAAAGCATGAGAGCAATAACAACAAAAATAAATAAATGATGCTATCCATTATTTTAGTCTTTAAATTTTACGTTTTCAGATTATATTTTAGTAGTTTTAGTGAGTTATTTAATGTAATGAGACTATTAGAGCCAATTTAGAAGGTTGGTAGGGAGTTGAAAGTAGTTTAGTTTAGGAGTGCTTTTATATTTTTCAGAATTTTTTAAGATTTTTTTTGGGCTAATCGTACAAGGGAGAGGTATTTTGGTCAAATTTCATTTTTTAATTATAAATAGGTCATAAACACCTTTTGTATGAGGAGTTGAAGAATTATCTCCTCCAACTCTCACGGTTTAGGCAAGTTCTTCATCTTCTTTTTGTTCTTTCTTCTTCTCCCCTCTTCTCTAATCTCTTCTCTCTTATGTTTTTTTTATTTTTCAATCTTTTTTAAATATTTATATAGAAAATTATTTATTTTCTCTTTTAATCTTCTTTTCCTACTTTCTTCCACAATTTATTTTCCTTCTTTTCTTGGTTTTTGATTTCGTATTTCTTCTAGTTCTCTTGATTTCTATACAACGTTAGTATTTTATCCCTAATTGTTGTGGGATCCTTTTAAAAAAGGGTATCCTACATCAATTACTTAAAAAGGTCTTGGAAGGGTTTTCTAATGCCCAGGTTTTGGAACTAGATGATAAGGTGCTTTCCCCTTTTGATCTTCTTAATTACCACGTGGAGGTATATATTCCTTGCTATGGAGAGGATTCTAGAGTTTGGAAGGGGTGATCATAAAGGGGGTTGTTGGTTATTTCTTACTAAGACTAGCTTATGGAGTACAATCTTGAGACATGGGCATTCAATCCTTTTTTGAAGCAAAGGAAACTTCTGACATAATATGCTTCTTCCTTTTATGTTGTGTTGGTATGCAAAAGACTCTCACAATTGATCCCTTGATAGTAAAGGTCACCTCATAAATACGCTAGCAATTCTGTCTTCAAAATTTTATAGCATTTTAAGATGGACTTTGAGAGGTGCTGGAAGCTCATTGTACATTGTGTTGAGTTTAAATTTAAGCACTCTCGGTTTGCCGTAATTTTCAATCTATGGGTAAACTTTTTTTTGAGAGATGAATCAAATTTTATTGGAAAAGGGATCTATGGGAAAACTTAACTTTGATGATGGCTCCTTTGATGATGACTCCTTTTGATAATCTTGGTCCAAGGAAAGCTGGGCAAGTGATTGGAGGAAGTTACCGGGGAAGACAGTTTTGAAGGTTGGTTATAGGTGATGATTTATGACATTTTCAAGCCCCTTTCTTTTGCTAAATATGAAGATTTTATATTCATAAAAAAAGATGTTATATTAATTCTATGTAATAAAAAGGGAAAAGCCATAACACATTTCAAAATTGCACAATGTGTGACATTTTGTCAGCCATACATATCAGCTTGGCTCATGTATAATACCAAACCCTTAAAAGAAGCATGGTTGACCCCATTGACCATGAAGGAATAAAAGACTAATAAAAAAACAAATTCTTGATTTTCTCAATTACGGGAGTTAGAGACCAGCTCTTATCAAAAAGGTACTCCAATTCCTTTTCTTTCAAATGACTTAGCAAATGGCAAGAGATAGTAGGTTTCATAGGGTACATCCCTAGCAGCTGAAGGCTTTCATTGGGTAGGCATAAATGAGCTTTGATGGGCTATGATGTGCAACCCATAAGATCCCAAGCAGTCTCAAAAATAAATCCAGATTGATGACTGAAGTCACAATGTGTTAGGTGGAGTTTGGATTCACTATTGCCCTGGTAAAATTGATTAAGGGAATCGATCAAATTCAGGGAAATTTTCTTTGGGAAGCATGGGACTCTAAAAAGGATCATCTTTTAAAATTGACTAAAAATAGTGTTTCATTGGTTGTCAAATGGTCCCAGAATCACAAAGCTTTGGGCATCCAATAATTTAAACAAAGTAGAAATTACAAGAAAACAACAAGAGAATAATTTGGCCAACCGTTTCACCTTATTGTGTTTGTGAAAAGCTATCAATAGTATCCCCCTCTTGTTACAACTTTTTTATCATATATGATATCGGTTTTAGGGGAGAGGTAAGGTTTTGGAGGATCTACTGTTGGGGTTTGATTTCCTTGTCTCTATTCTCTATCTTTTAGGAGATGAAGTTGTTTCTCTAATTTCGCGTCCTATATATCTTGGGACCTGGATTTTCATAGATGATTTGATGATGTTGAAGTTAGGAAACATCCTTCTTTATAAGTAAGACCCTACCCTAATAAAGCCAGGTGCTGAAGTTCCAAAGCTTTTAACTATAAAGAAGCTAGAGAAAATGACTTTTTTTCCTATGTGGAAGAACTGGTGGCTGAAACCATGTAGGAGTCCCTAGTTGTCCTTATCCTTTGCTACATGATTCGTTTATCAAAACCTGTCTCCATATATTAATTGATAAAAGTAGTACAAGAAATACCACTGAACATCACTTTTAGCTAAAGACTTAGCAACCTCATTAATGTATTCCAAATGATCTATATATATATATGTGTGTGTGTGTGTGTGTGTGTGTGTGTGTGTGTGTGTGAGAGAGAGAGAGAGAGAGAGTATATAAGCAAAGAAGATAATATGTATTAGGACTGAAGGAATTTATATGGTTTATTATAAGGAATTCATTAAGGAAGAGGGGACTTTGGTTAGATTAGCATGGAGAAACAAGGAATGTCGTGAAACCTGATCACTTTCCATTGTATGTTGGGGGTCCTCCCTGGGTGGGACCAAAGAATTGCAATCCAGGTGTTCATTCCAAGTCTTTTGTGTAGAAAGCTACTAAGGGTTATGTAAAAGTGGAAAGAAAGAATGAAGTGGTCCCTAATTCTTCTTTAAGGAACATGGTTCTTAAGGACCTTATATGGCCTCAACTTCCAGACCCATAGGTGGAATCCCAAAGCACACTAGTCCTTCATCAATGGGGATCTAAAGCATGGAAAGGGGAAGAGGAACTGTAAGTCAGGAGTACCGCCAAAGGGCTTTTCATGTTTTCTTTCCCATCGAGCCAGGAAGCAACAAGGGTCTTAAAACATGGCAAGAAAGCCTGGCAAGTGGGGGGCTTCTTTTGGACGTTTGGAACCTAACGGTGGGGTGTTGCCAGATTTGGTAGAGAGATTCCATGGGTTGGGTATGGGGTTATGGTCTTCTAGCCCATCTATGGGGATCTGCCTACTTTAAGGCAATTTGCGACTTGTGCGAGGGTTTATTGGAGATCGATGCCTCCGATCCTAGATCCATGGAGTGGATTAAACTCAAGGTTCATTTTTTGGCTAAAGCACCTCTAGCAATGTGGGTCTTCAATGGTAATTTAGTCTTTCGTGTATCTTTATGGAAGGCCAAATTATTACAGTTTATCCCTGTTTCTGAAACACGATTTCCAAATTGGGCATTGGCTACAAAAAGGCTATCACATTATGACAAGGAAGCCGACGAGGTTAGAGGCAAGAGGGGGAGTTGGGAAAGGGAGGGAGTTTTGAAATTTGAAATGTATGGTAATGGCTTACAAAGATAAAAAGGAGAAAGAGGGGGCATAAGCAAGGGGAGTGATAGAAGGCGGAGTCCCTTGTTGCATGACCCTAATCCGGTTTGTCGTATGCATAAACCACACATCCATTGATTAGACTTAGAAGAAATTGGGAATCAAGGGGATTTCAAGACACTAGGGACCACGAGAGGGGAAGGGTCAACCCAGAGCAGGTTTGGAGGTGTTCTCGATCCAACGCTCAAAGTTTTGGGCCCACTATCTGTGGGCACCGCAAATATCCATGGGCTAGAGTCTAAGTCCAATTATGTTGAGTCCAGGGACGCCAAGGCCCTATTGCATGGCCTAGTCTCCTTAGAAGTGTGTTATCTAGTCTACCTATTTATTTCTTCTCATTATTTACTACCCTAATCTCAGCGATAAACAAAATAGAGAGAATTCAGAGGGACTTTCTTTGGCAAGCCAATTAGGGGTGAAAAAGATTAACTAGCCCAGCTAGCCAGGAGTTTGTAGCCCCTTGGAACGATGAGGGCAAGGAGTCAGATCCATTCGTTTAACTGATAGGGCCCTATTAAACAATTGGTTATGAAGATTTGGTGGAGCATAATTCTTTTTAGAGTAGAGTTATTGTAGCCAAGTATGGGGAGGAGTAGAATGGTTGGGTTAGTCGTTTCCCTATTGGGCCTACAGGGTGTGGCGTTTGGAACGGTATCTGCAAAGGTGTGAATTCTTTTGTTAGGTTCACTCTCAACCCATAATTAAATTTATTTAACACAATATTCCTTTTAATTATATACCACACATTTTAGCCTCCTTTATATATGAAAAGCAAAACAAAAAAAACAAGAAACCTAGCTACTAACAAACTCTTAAAAGAATCCTAACAAACTTTCTAAAACAAACTCATATTAAAAACTTATTAACTACTTGATTTAATTTCTAATAGAAGCAAATATTAGCTAACATAAAAATAATACCTAAAGCAGCCTGACTGTTGAATGAACTCAACATTAATAACCTTTCATGCTCAATGGAACATAAAAAATTTGGCAAGCAGATAAAATGATATTGGTTTTCCTTGTAAGCAAGGGTCATAATCAAACAAAAACATAGATGAATTAGTGTTGATCGGAAACAATATTACCTAGATTCAATGGGTTTCTTACAAATCTATGCAAAATGACTCCTAGAGTTCCCATACTACCTCATGTTCAAGACAACATCACATACAACTTTATCGGAAGAAAACAAAATGGACCTACTTACCTAAAAAAGAAATGACCACTCTCTAGATACAATCATAATACATAAGAGACATACTAAAAAAATAGTCCATAAGTATGTAAAACATCAATAATGGTAAAAAT
Organism: Platanus orientalis; assembly: GCA_025762735.1. NCBI lineage: Eukaryota > Viridiplantae > Streptophyta > Magnoliopsida > Proteales > Platanaceae > Platanus > Platanus orientalis. The sequence continues at coordinate 11,686 of JAOXJP010282627.1, read as the reverse complement.
CTTTCAAAATCTTCCATACTTAAATCCCAAGGGGGGATTGGGTGGAGGGGGGTGGGGAACCCTCTTTATTCACTATCATGATTAGTTTTCAGATAGATTGTGAAAATATAGAGATCAAGCATAATGCCCCTGCATTGACATGAAGCTACCAACCATTCACACATCTTATTTATCAAAATCTTTGACAATGTCAAGGAGTAACCAATCTATCTAGGTAAATTATTTCCACAATAGTTAGGGGTCTCTTCTTGGGTTTTTGATCACTAATACCACGAGCCCCCCTTTTGTGATCTAACATTGCCAAATCACCTGTTGCACCATTCTCTACTGCAATTAAACAAATTGAAAAATTGAAAATTAAAAAGTATAAATAAAGTTGACAAACAAGTATATGAAACAAACTACAAATTTACCTAACTTGTCTCAAAATTTGGCTCTAGCAATTCTTAAAGTCGAATTTATGATGTATAGGAACCATATGTGTTGGAGCAATGGAAATAGCCCTAAAATTCCACATAATGGGATATGGGCCTAAAACACTCATGATCTATGCAATAAAGAATATGAAAGCTAAAAAGAAATCAACAATCACACAAGACGAGGATTTTACGTGATTCAGCCAAGATGCCTACGTCTACCGGGATATTCATTCTTCACTATATGAGAAAAGTAAAAGATGTACAAGCTCTCTTGCTCAAGTTCTCACCCTAGAACCCAAGCCCTTACTCTCAACCCTATGAAACCCCCATTTTTCATCTTCTTTTGTAACCCAGAGAAGACCCTGTTGTCTCACTCTGATTAAAACCCTTCAAAAAGAAAGAAAAAAAACTTTAAGAAAGAAAAACTTGTTTTCCTCTCACTATAAGAGATCCCTAATAAAGACTTTGATTATTTCCATATTTATTTTCTTTTTGTCTCTATTAGGGTTGTTTCCATGATGAAGAAACATTTTCCTTTTATTATATTATTGTAGGAACATCTATTAAGAGAGTCTCCAACCCAACCAACTCCCATTCCTTCACATTAAAGGTGTTTGTACGGCTAAAAACTTGTCTAAAAACCCAACAATCTTCACCTTGGAATGTTTTTAGCCACCTTAAAGATTTCTTCCCTTTAAAGTTAGCTCCACTTGTTTATTTGTTAAGACACAAAATTTGTGACATATACACCACACTCCACCTTAGCCCACATTTCGAAACCACCCTAGAAAAAACATGCACTTATCCTTCTTAGTGAACCTTATGTCATATATGTGTGGATCATACCTCCACTTTAAACCTAAATAATATCACCACAAAACAACCATTGGCCTTCAAGAACCACCACTATACCTACCATTGAATCAATTTGGCACTGACATCATCTGATTCGATCATACCACGTCCAATGCACGTGTAGTTGTCCCGAGTTAACTCATCTAGTCAACTGTATAAAGGGACCTCAAGTCGTCCTCTCTAACCATAGAAACTGTTTCACCATCGTTTGTCACCTAGAAACCCATAACTCTTGTCTCTGCCCCAACAACGAAAAAGACCCTACACAAGTGCTTGTTATTCCATACACCCCAATTTAGTTTTCCATCAAGGTCAAAGGAATACCATCAGTTATTGTGCTCACAATCGAACGATACAAACCATCACACTTTTCTCCCTTCATTAAGACCAAACAGCCACATGTGATTTTTATGGCTCTACTTGCAGCTGAATATCTGTAACCCATGGAATCCAATTGGCTTAGGGATATTAGATTCATTCTCATCTTTGGGACATACATCACACCACTCAAAGTATAAAACACTCCATCAAACATTTTAATATTTTCTGTCCTAACACCCGTGACATCAACCCGTCACCCAAAGAAACAATATTGTCTTATTCTCTTAGAACTATCAAATATCTTTTGTGAAGCATATATAAACAAGACAACTTCAATATAATATCTATTCATCATGAGAAAAAGTGTCCATGCATTTGGAGATTGTGAGAACATCTCCAATGTATTCCTCTTGTTCCTCTACCAACATTATATTAGGACTGTTACTGTTCTTTCTATTAGCACATTATAGAAAATCTCTCTAAATGGAGCATATTCTTTGTAATAAAAACACTGAATGTTTCCATTTTCTATGAACTTGGATTTGAACCTGCTATTCTCATGTCTCCTCACAAATGACATTTCTTTGCAATTCTCTATCCAACCAATTAACCCAAAATCTTAACTTCGTTCAAGATTTGGTTTCCTCATAATCTCATTAGATAGAAGTGATGTTGTGATGTCCTCTAAGCTTACTAGATCTTTTTCGAATAGTAATGTTATCACCAAGTTATTGAAATAACTATGAATTTATATACGAAACAAACAAACATTGTCTTCTTCCTCCACCTTAACATCAACTTTATACAGTTGACCAAGAGTTAATTGAACACATTTAAGTGTTCCAACATATTTGCACATTTCATCATCTTTAGCCCATAATGTTGTCGGTTCATATATAACTTATTGGTGAGACTCTTTCCCATATAAAGTTTCTCTAATTTATCCAATCAAAATAATACTGAATCCTCATCCATAATGTTAAATAGTACATTATCCACAAGATAGAGACGAGTTGTGTTGGCTGCTCTCATCTCTATATCTTTCCAATCATCATCATCCATTTCCTTGAACTTATCTTTCTTTCTCTACAATGTCTTATACAAACCATGTTGTACTAACATATCCTTCATATTTCTTTGCCAAAGAGTGAAGCTATCCCTCCCATCAAATTTCTCCACAAATAATTGATCAATGGAAACCTTTATTATCATTGTGAATCAACCCAAATTTTTTAAAAAATAACTTTTTGAATAAAAATATTTTTATTCACCAATTTCTTCTTAAACACGAACCAAAAACTTTGATGCCAATTATTAGCGCAATAGAACCAATTCTAAAATTTCATGTGATGGGATATGAGCCTAAAACACTCACGATCTATGTAATAAAAAATATGAACGCAAAAAAGAAATCAACAATCACACAAGATGAAGATTTTATATAGTTCGGCCAAGATGCCTAAGTCCACACGGATGTCTATTATTCACTATCTGAGAAAAGTAGAAGATGTACAAAGCTCTCTTGCTTAATCTCTCACTCTAGAATCCAACCCTTAAGCTTGTTATACTATTCTCCTTCACTTCTCTCAACCTATGAAAGACCTCTTTTTCACTTTCTCTTGCAATCCAAAGAAGACCATATTTTCTCATCTTGAAGAAAAGTTTTCAAAGAGAAAAGTCTTGAGAAAAAAAACCTCTTATCTCACTATGAGAGATCCCTAATAAAGACCCTAATGGTTTCTCATGTAAATAGCCATTTTATTTTTCTCTCTATCAATGCTGTTTCCGCTGCACCAAACAACTTGGATGTCTATTCATTTCTTTGTTAAGCATAAGCTCTAATAATTGGAATATCAAAACTAGAAAGAATTTTAAATCAATTCACATAAAGAATTCCATATTACAATAACGTGGAGCAATTTGATAATCATAGAATATAAAGTTGGAATAGTTTTATGTTGCATGGTCCCACAATTCTACGTGACAAAAAACAAAAAACAAAAAACATTTCGATACACATACTACGTGGGAAAGAAAAACAAAAGCAAGATAGACTAAGTTCCACCAAGTTTCAAAATCAATAAAGGAACATATAGGTCAATATTATTGGTAAGAACCTGAATAGATGGCTGTCTGCTGTAAATGGAAAGCGTCATAATCTCTTCTACACTGATAAGATTGCAAAGACCTTGGATTGTAGAAGTGAAGTGCGGGCTCAATCTAATCCAACTCTGACCCGGCTGGACTTGCAATTTTATCAGCTACATCCTTGTCTGAGCTAGAAGGAAATCTATCTTCAATAAGCTGTCAATGTAAGGCCGGGGCAAGGACCTTACATTGTACAAAACCATTACCAGCCGAGGGACTTATGCTCTTAAATTGGTAAAGACGCAAGAGACGGGCAGAACAAAAGGCCACTTTTGTTTTTTTGTTTTTGTTTTAATACAGATGGGAGCATGCAGTTTCCAACCTTGTTTAAGATGTTTAATCATTATCCAATAATATTTAAAATAGAAGTCCTTGCCTAGTTGACTCAACCAAGTCTAATTTTCGGTATAAAAAAGCAAATAATTTTGTGGACTAACCCGAGTCTAATTTTCATAGACAGGGTTGTTTCGGTTGAAATGTATTAAGTATATTTACTCTTATCTTCCATACAACCCTAAGGTTATAGAAGAGTCCGTTAATTGCTTTATTTAAGAGTTTTGGCTCCAAACTTTTCCAACTATGGTTGAGAATCAAGGTCTGATATCAAGTGCGACATCTGAATCACATTTTGCAGTAGCCCAGTTGGCAGAAGTTAACCTCGATGTAAGGATTCACAATTCAACTTCTCCACTGAGTCATACACGACTAATTCATCAGACAGACAGGATTTTTTTTTTTTTTTTCTTTCTTTCTATTATCCTAATTGGCTTCTGACGCAGGATTTAGACCTATAAGCAGCTTTAAGTGTACTGAATAATTAAGGAATACATTGGTCAAATCACCAAAATCAAAGGGAAACAGTCCGACTAAATTATCAAATGCGCTCTTACATATCCTTAGTGGCCCCAAGAAAGATGAACGAGACAGTAGCAGAAAAAAGAAAAAAATATAATCACAGGAATGAAATTTGAGTTTGTTAGTTACATGTCATACGTATGTATCTTGGTTCTCCGTAATAAGATCAGCTTATTCATTTTTTTTTAAAGTGCAACGTGTAATGATTTGACCATAAATTACACACAAACACATTACATACACACACCGAGCAATTGAAAGATAGCCAACCTGGATCAAGTTTACAAGAGTTTTTTTTTTTTTAGTTATAATTATAATTATTTTGTGCTTGTTATGCGTAAAGATAATTTCCTTTCAATAATGACCAAGTTTAAATATAATTTAACAAGCTTGAGGGATTTACCTGTCATGAACCCCATCATCATCATCATACTCATAGTCATAGCATAAGAAAAAACAATGAAAGGGCAAAATTTTAAAACCCATCCTTTATACCAGAAAAATCCAGGGTTTCCACATCTACTCAAACACTATTTACAATCAAAAGGGAGAACAAATAGCCAGCTTGCATGACCCCACCCACACAAAACAAATGGGGATGAAAATGAAGGAACTTCTTGCTGTTGAAGAGAAGAGATGGCATCTTCGACTTCATCCTTAGAAGGAACCGACCCAAAACAAATTTATCATAAAACAAATTTGCTGTTTTGTCCTCTCCATCGACAGACTCATTCCAACTCATCAACATCGCATTACAATGGGTTCTGTGATGGTAACCTTGGCACATGCATTGTAATGGAGCGAACCCATTACCCTCGTATATTAATGTATCTTTGTAATTCTGAACTACAATTGTAATTATACACAAGTGATAATTAAATACAAACTATATCTATGCTGCAAGAAGTTCGGATCAATGTGATCTCTGAGCACAATTAGTGTAAAATATCTAAATTTCTCTCTGATTTGCTGGTTCCGTTGCATTTGTGTGGTAACTCTGTTCTGCTTCTGAAGAAATCATTAACACTTTTCTGTCACAAATAAATGGGTGAAGAGTGGGAAGGATTGATCATCATACAACCAGCATGCTAGAATTTGTCGGGTTGAGTAAACTCCATGTTCAGAAGGCTCAGGCTCCACGTTCACCCACCCATGCTCTTCTATGCCAAAAATTGATAATTACAATTATTCAATCCCTTGTGTCCTGCTAAGCTATTCCTGTCCCATGGATTCACATTCTTCTGTGGTGTTTCTTCTTGCTTTTCTTAAGAAGCATTGACATATTGTCAAGGTCTTCAGGACCAGATTGAATCCCACCAGTCAGCCACTGCAAAGCCTCGGCTGCTGCATCTTTTTCTGCAAGCTTCTTGTTGCTGCAAGGCTGCCCCATGAACTGCATCCCATTAAACTCCACAGTGGTGCGGAACTGATTGTTCTTCAGTTGTTTTGTCTTGTAAATGGGTGTTTCATGCCCTGCCCTGGTGAGCAATGTCTGCAGCTGGCTCTTGGAATTATCACCCCCAGGCCCACTGCCATTCCTTGAAAATTTCCGTGGTGGTGATGCAGCTGCCACCATTTTGGAGGGTGTTAGGGCCTGGCGGCCAAAGACAAACCTTCCTTCACATTGGTCCTCTGAGACCAGCAACCGTATTGCTGATAGGAGCTCATAGTGGGTGCAAATGTCCATCTTGGGATTTGAAAGCTGTCCATCAAGAGAGAGAGAGAGAGAGAGAGAGAGAGAGAGAGAGAGATCAAAACAGTAAAAATCTATGACCTGCTAAGAAAAGAACGTAATCTGTAGGAGCATGACAGAACAGAATGAATATATTACTTGGCTGTAGCACATTTGAAACCTAGTATGAATGGCTGTGCAAATATATGTGTTCTCACAATGCAGTTGTAATGCAAGGTTTCACGTACTTTTTTTTGAATTATTTCTTCAACCTCTCTCTTCAGGTTTATGTACATTGCTGCTAATGGAGGTTTCATGAAGAACTCCAAGTATCCTCCCAACATTTTCAGGTGTCCATCCTGTCAAAAACAGGAAATAATCTTAGAAAAAAAAATTTCTAGTGAATATTAAATAAAAGCAAACATGCATAGATGTTGTCAAGAAGTTAAGAATTAAGAGATGCTAGTGGGTGCATGAAAAACTTACAAGCCCCCCTCTAGAGATTTTTCCTCCAAATAGGAGAACAACAGAATCGGATACAGCCGTTGAATCCCGGAGGAACACTGAGTTCACTTTCACCTTCTCGTTGAAAACTAGCCATGGGTATGGAATTTTTGACTCCCGAGCATTGGCTGAGTTCTAGGCAAATGAGAATATACACACAAAATTAAAAGACTAAAAGCGAAGACCAGACTTGTTGCAGCATTGGTGTGTGGCACAGGAATGCTTAAAGGAAGCAAAAACATTTGGAAAACACCATAGTTATGCAAGAAATTTACCGAGTACAGAAGGACCTGACCATCCTCCATTGTCTTCAATGATATAGACTTTTCCTTATTCTGTAAAATTGATTTATATCAGTTCTCGTTAAAGAACAGAATACAAAATTATCCTAAATCTACATGAAATGAATAGCCATGTCACCCATTTCAATGAACTACCCACAGGGAAACAAATGGGCCTGGCCAAGTCTTCCCATTGAGCTATACATATGATTATTGCCATCAGAGCCACCACTTTTCAACAGGAGAGAGAGAGAGAGAGTAAGCAAGGAGGGAGAAAACGTCAAAAATATTGTTTTGACCACATGTATCAAGGCCAGAAAGTTTAAGAAATTAGAAGGAAAAGTTCAAAGATGATACTCACCACAACCGAACAAATTCCAGGATACAGACCAGCACAGATGACTGCTCGGATGAGGTGCTCATCATGGCTCCATGCATTGCAGGTGTCTGTGCTGTCATCAACCAAACCAGTATCCTTAAGCAAAGTAGAGAACTGCCTCCGAAGAGAATCAATAGCTTTCAGTGTTTGTGCTGAAAGGAAATTCTTCCAGCAGTATTCATATCCAGATCTATCTCTTTCAGCATCTCTCCAGCCCTCGTAGGCTCGAACAAGTGCAAGATGGTCGCTGCAGTCCCGTGCAGAAAAATGGGCTTTTGCAGACTCTGCAAGCTGCATGAGTGTAACTAGAGACTTAAAACACATTACCTTACCACAAGAACTCTCTTGCTCATGCATTTTAGATGATTATCTATTTACTTCTGAGTTCTATGTAAACCACATACAATTTTTTGTCTTTAACAACCAAATCCCAAGGATTTTACTCTTTCTATTGTCAAGGAAACTAGAATCAACCTTCCATAACACCTCATGGCTCAAGATTGGGGCCTCCGCATCTGAAGCACTCAAGAACTAGTGCAGAAAGTGGGGACTCCAGGAACTGGTTATTTAACACACCATGCAATGGAAAATTTGAGTTTCAAAAGAATACAACCTAGAGGTACATATATTATGTTAAATTCATTAACAATTCTATTTTAACTTAATATAAGCAAGAAGCAACTGTTTGCATTGCTCTTGATAATTTAGATATTTACTTCTTTGACAGTTTTATATCAATCAGATTTTATTTTATTTTCGATAGGTTAAATTAAAATCGCTGTGGGTCAAACCCTGATTTCAATCACTTCCATATTAACAGGATTAAAATTATTCTCTCCGCAGGCTTATCACCACTTAAACGATAATGACAATGCTATCCTTAGCAGGGGTGAACTAAGATTTTGAGAGCCTCAGAGATCTTTTCACATTTTGAGGCATTGCATTGGATTCTCTATTGGTATGACTTTCATAATCATTCTATTTTTACATCCTTGGTTACCAAATAAGGTTTCAACAACAAATCTGAGGATTCATAGGATTGCCACATCATCAATTTCCTTTCTTTGATACCAATAGATATATGAGACAGAGAGAATAAATAAGAAAATAAATAAATAGGCAAAAGCTTGCAACCTAAAAGAGTGCAAGATAAGCTAGCTTAATCATGGTTAAAAAAATTGGAATTGGGATCGGACCTCAGGTATATCTGTGCAAAATGATGATTTGTCTTGGATCGCCCGATCCTGAGCGATCCAGTAGACCAATCCCAATCCAATCTGGCTGATCCTCAGGTGGATCAGCCGATTTTTCGAATCATGAGCTTCATTAGTAATGCTGGTGACTTGATACATCCCTTTCCTTTCTTGATACAAACAGAATCTATGAGACCACGAGAAAAATACAAAAATAAATAAATAGGCAAAGACTTGCAGCCTATGGTAAGGCATTATCAGCTAGCTTAGCTGGTAAAAGTCTGTTAATACCACAGACCTATGTTTGAAACCTGTCTTCACCCACCAACCTACTAACCATAACCCTGCTTGCTTTCCAAAAAGAAAACTGTTAATGAAAATTGTGTATTGTCAATCCCATTCCAAAACTCAGAAGTACATGTATGTAGTGTGGTCTATTGTAAGTCTTACATGCTTGTAATTGATTATGTACAATGTAAATGAAAGATGCAAGTCAAATCCAGGTGAAGCATCAAGAAGACACATCTTAAATCCAGGTGAAGCAACAAGAAGACATCTTAAAACCGGGAAGACCACAAGTACTTGAAACTCAAGCCGAATGAAGAATTCAAGATGTCTCATGCCCTCAAGCTCAGCTCCAAGGAAAATGAAATTTCAAGAAGCCAATAGTGCTCTATCCAAAGGAAATGTTGGTAAGTGGTGGGATTTTGGGTTGGACCTAAATTTTATGGACCTAAAAGGACTTAGAATAACTTACCCAAACCCTAGAGATGGTTCCACACATGTTGGACCAATATTCGACCAAAATGGGCAAAAATGAACTAAGTACAAAATGTTGAAATAGACCCATGATCGATCATGGATCATGATCAATCATAGGCATGATCAATTACCAATGGGATGATCAATCATTAGAATGGCCCAAAATGAAAAGTCCAGAGACCCATGATCAAAGTCATGATCGATCATGAAAGTCCATGATCGATTACCAAAAATCAGGATCAATCATGATTGCCAAAATTGGAAATTCTGGATTTGCGATTTTCCAAATGGCTCTATTTTTTACCAATGGAAAAGAGCACCGTTGGAGGTTCTTTTGACCATGTTTAAGCTCCTCTATAGATAGGAAACACTCTCAATGGTTCTAGTATGAAAATCCACTTTGACTTAATAGTAAAATCTTGTGTCTTTTCAGCAAAACTCGGTAAAATCTATGGAAAGAGCGTGAGAACAACCTTAGGCCCATTCCATGAGTTAAATCCCTTACCAAGGGTTGTGAGAGAAGCTTCCCATCCAATAGTTATATTCTTTGAAAGCTAGAAGAGCTAAGCCAACAATTTATATACTTGCCTCTCTAGAAAGGGGTTGAATTTATAGTAAGATTAGCCTACCAAGAGGCAACCCATCAAAGGAAGAAGTCCATCTTCATCAAAGTTCATAGCCTTTGCTAAAGCCACCGGAGTTGGATTCTTGTAACACTTGCTGGAGCCAAGTGTGAATCATCGTCTATCAAAGCAACTATACGAAGCGTGCCCATCGGTGTCACTAGGAGCATCCTTACAAGGGAGTGGATTCTTTGTCCAACTTTCCCATAAGGCCCAAAAGAGAAAATATGTTAAGCATCACTAAAAGATAGTCCAACATGGATGACAGATATTTTAAGGATGAAGCCCTCAGATCCACTTTCAAATTCATGATGCCAAACATTCAAAGAAAATAGCCTTATTATAGTACCTAAAGACCTCTGCTTCCTAGCATTCCCACCCCCATCCTCTCCTAATTTATGGCAAGAGTTGAATAGCCAACTAAGCTTGTAGTAAAGTTGTATTTTGTGACATTAAAAGATTTCCCCTCAGGTGGTTTCATGATGGATCGGTCAACTTCCACAATTGATTGCTCACACACAAGTAGGTAAGGCATAATGTGACGCCTATAGTTCCCTACCTGCTGTGGTCATCAAACCATACATAAGGTAACTCCCTTAAAACAGAAGCCAACATAAAGCATGCCCTCAATCATATACTGTAGTAGAACTCAATTACAGACTATTTCTCAGAGAATTGTACAAATACTAAGTTCGTCCAAAAATGTCATGACAAAGAAAGAAGAGGATTGTTGTCTGATAAATAAACTGTTATTCTTCCACATCCAAACTACCTTATCCAAAGTTCAAACCACCCCTAGAGATGTACTACTCCTCTAAAAGATGAGGAAAACCAACAACTGTATATTTCTTGTTGCCCTTTAGCCTTCCATCAAAAAGTTGCCTCTACATCATGTGGTCAGTAACATCCTTGTATAAAAAGCAATTTAGAAAGATTTTTAATCAGTGTTCATTTGAAGTGTACGGGGCATGCACTATGAGGTAAAGCACAAGAAAAATGCCCTCAAATGTCTCTGAGAGACTGACACAAGATATTCCAAGCATCTTGAGGAATGAATAGATTGAAAGTACGGAATCAAATCAGTCAAGAATAGATGTTCAACACTCACAAGTAGTCACAAAATTATGAGAATCAGATAATAGAATCACAGAAAAGAAGTTAGAATGGTTTAGAAACAAAGAGAAGAAGAAGAAAAATGAAGAACCAAGCCCACTAAAGGGAAATTCTGGAATTTCTAGGCAAAACCCATGAAATTAACAAATACCTTTGATTGTGCGTAAAAATATTGTGAAACTTTCCAGATATTTTCTGATGTGCATTAGGGTTCTACAATTAAAATTTCACGAGAATTTGATTTAGAAAATTATATAAAGATCAGTCAACATGAAACTTTAAATAAGAAAACACCAAAACCAATGAGCATAAATTGAAATTAAAGAGAGGAAGAAAATAGGATAAAGAGAATTAGGGAAGAAGATTAAAGAAATAGTAGATGAGAGAGAGGGAGGGTGAGAGGTATTCACGTGTGCGCATTGATGTGCTATAACCCACATAGTGCAAGGGGAGCCTAGGGGATGGCGTCAACCCTTGGAGAAGAGAACATGGCCACAATAACACCTTGGCACACCACCCAATAATTCAACACAATTCTTAAAATTCTTCACTCTCTTAATC
>JAOXJP010282617.1:0-19377 GCA_025762735.1 Platanus orientalis | reverse complement strand
CAGGATTCATGTAGCCGACCCCAAATAGTTGGGATAAGGCTGTTTGTTGTTGTTGTTGTTGTTGTTGTTGTTGTTGTCGACACCTTTTATAAGCAAAAGAGGGTTGGCTGATCACTTAAAGGGATGAGGGTTTAATTTAGTTTTTTTTTTCTTTTTAGGTTTATATTATATTGAGGGAAAAATTATAAAAAGGGGGGTATCTATGACCTAATCGTGGGTTATAAGAGACATTTCCTCTCACGTTTTGAAGGAATAAATGACATAAATAAAGAACAAAATTTCTTATGGTTTTCTCTTTGAACGAGTGAGAGCTTCTCTCTTCCAACTTCTTATGCCTGGGTTAGAACCTAGGATGGTGAAGTCCTAAGGTATGTAAGGTTGGTAATTTCCTTACAAACAAGTACTTCTTTTTCTTCTTCTTCATCTTTAATTCTTTGGTTTTTCCTTCATTAGCTTGTTGCTCTTCATCTTTAATTCTTTAGTTTTACCTTCATTAGCTTGTTGCCCATATAGAATCCTATTGATTTTTTTTAATCTCTTTCTTCCACCTTATCTAATCCCATCTACTATACAATCACTCATACCAATTGGCCATCAATCCACCTAATCACCTTGCTTCCACTTGATTTCCTCCATAAAATACTTCAAATAACATCTTACAATCCATTACACCCTACGTCCAAACATATTACTTGGGTTTTATTGTTTTATCTTGGAAATATATTATCCATTCATACTAAGACCTATGGCCAATCATCTACTAACTGTTCTTAGGTCCCCATAAAAGAAACTGACTACTTGAAGTTTGGGATTACTCAACATCTCATATGTATGGGTAAACCGCGATGAGAGAAAAATTAAAACATGCTCACTAGGTGTTTGCATAAAGTCCTATGAGTGTTGTTGGTGTGATATACACTTATGCTGCTTACTAAGATCATTCAAGACTTTTGAGGGAGTTGATTCATGTTTCTGACATTGATTACTTGATGGATTCCATGTTTGACGGATAAATACATTGGGTTTTGCTGCTATTTGAGCTTACAAATTTTTACACAGAGTTTGTACTACATCACATGTCTTATTTGGTTGATTTCCAAGAGATTGCATTAATACCAAGTATAAACACTTACTCATGAATTTTACACCTAATGTATCCAAGACGTAGGTTGTAACATAGGATCCTTCAAGCAATGTAAATGAACTACTAAATACAAATTTTAGTCTGCTATTCTTAGATACTTAAATAACATAAGCACTACAAAATTGGTATAGTGGCAACCCATTCTTGTTCTTATCTTATTGGTTGATCACCGTTGATGATCTATATGAAACCATCAACCACTATTGCCAACTGCAACAACCCAAACTGATTACTTCATTAACAATTCATCAAAAAACAAGTAAAAACAATAGTTTGGGAATGAATATTACAGGGGAAAGTATTCTAATGGCCATTTCTCCCACATAGTAGTACGTGAAAGTAGATTAAAATGAACACTAGGAAAACTATAAACTAAAAAGTCATTAGAGAACAAACAACTTGAAATTGGTAAGTGGTATTATTGACATAATATTTGTGATTGGAGTATTAGGGATATTTATTAATTCAACATCTATTTGTTCCCTTTTTCCTTGTTCATTGAGAGCATTGTATATAAATAAGGGTATGACTCTATGAGAAAATCCTATGAGAAAATAATAGTAATTGTTCTATCACGGTGAACACAGCTCAAGCCGAACCATGTAAATTTCTTGTCTTTATTCATCTTTTTTCTTTATTTTTTACGCTTTATGATTTATCATGGTATCAAAGCAATACTGATCCTTTTTTCCAGCTTCTTGTGTGACCTATTTATGGCTTTTTCTTCATATTCATTCTTTTTTTTTTTAAAAGAGGAGCCCTAAAAGATACTGATTGTTCAAGTCAAGATCCATGGCATTACAATTTTCTTAAGACAATCTTAGCTTTAATTATCACCTCTTCATCTTATAATCTAGATACTTCTCTTGTCTCTCAATCCCTCACTGGAGATAGTTATTCGACTTGGTGTCATGCCGTGAGAATAACACTTTTGGCCAAGAACAAAATAAGATTTGTTAATGGTACAATCTGTAAGCCTAACACTCATATGATATAAGGGTTGTATTTGGGATTAAAGTGATGGAATGCTCATGTCTTGGCTGTTGAACTCGATCTCATTTGACATTATGCATAATGTGATTTATGTGGAGGTAGCTCAAGATGTTTGGAATGACCCTTAAAAAACATTTGCTTGAAGTAATGCTCCTAGAATATATCTAATAAAGGATTCAATTTGCACCCACCTACCATAGAAATCATCTTTGACTATCTACATCACAGAATTAAAGGGTTATTGGAATGAGCTTGCATTAGATAGTGTTGTCATTGATTGTGCTTGTGGTGCACTAAAGATTTTATCTAAATATCAACAATATGAGTTTGTTTATTAGTTCTTTATATGGTAGAACAATTCATATTCAGCCATCAAAAGTCAAATACTCACTATGAACCCTCTTCATTATGTTAGTAAGGCCCTGATCTTAAAAAAAGAGAAGCAACGAGAACTTCATGTGGTCAGTCCTTCCATGCCTAATGCTACAACCCTTTTAGCTACAAAGAATGATATAGATTGTTAGAAACCCTAGGATAGTGGCTACAATAAGATTTTCCAACAACCACATTGTGATTGTCTCAAACATCTTGATCATGTAAATTTAAAGTGCTCTAAGCCACATGTGTACCCACAAAATTCAGTTAATGTTGCCTCCACTCCTAAGGTTCCTAATAAAAGTAGTAGAGGGCATTTCTTATTTTTTCACTCCCACACTTCAACTTACTATAGAATAATGTCAATAACTCATCTCCATCCTCAATATAGGCACCCCTCAACTTACTACCAACTTGATAGGTAAGACAATATATGCACTTCTATTTCTCCATATTCACAGATTATAGATACAGGTGCCTTTGATCATATTGCTTACATGGTACAATCTTTATGAAATGTTATTTTTTTATCATGAAAAAATTTGTCCAGCTATTTAATGGCATGTCTATTCCCATAACCCATGTTGGCAACTTACACTCACTCATCTGCTGACCCCTAACGTAATTATGCATGAAAACTTAATGAAAGGATAAAAAGCATGCATATTGAGATAAAAAAAGAAAAGAAAAGAATGTAGGTCATTTGTATTGGGACTGAACACAGTTTTGAGTCGCCACTAGCTGATTAAATGCAAACGAACATCATGTGATCATGATGAATGTCCATAATTCCATACCTTTTAGTGACTCCAAATGTGTGGTTCTCACCAAAGATCATGGTGGGTTCGAACGTACATTTGTAATTGAGAGGGTGTCAAACACCCTAAACTACCCACTGCAATTACATCTTTGATTACTTATATTAAATAAAAAGGAATTAACTGTTTAAGTAAACACTATATTACTATATTCTTTCTAGTGATTTCAAATCTAGCTTCTGATGAAATCTAGAAAGGAGATGGTGTGAATGTAGCGAAAAAACATGGAATGATGTGTGGTAGGAAAAGTTGCACACATCACTCGTGTGATTAATTTCTTAAGAGAGATGAAAGTTATTTTCGATTAGAGCTTCTAGTTAATGTGAAGGATGCTCTCCACCGTCATTTTGTCACGGTTTGGTTTTCATGAAGGCATGAACCTCATATGCTACATGACATTAGGTTTTATTTGAAAGATTCAAATAAGAGTTTTTTATCTATCAAACATGGAGTTATTCTCTTTAAGTATTAGTATCCAAAGAAACCTAAAGAGAAGAAGCACATAGAGAAATGCATTTATGAATCTATTGTGGGAATTTTTTTGTATTATATGTTATACACACACACACACACACATATGTGTGTGTGTGTGTGTGTGTGTGTGTCAAAATACCTAAGAATGACCAAAGATTATATTATATTCAATGGAAGTAAGAATATATTAGCTATTGATGGAATCAGATTCCCGGACAAATAAGGATTTTTTAGAAGTTAACATGTAGTAGTTATCTATTCACTTTAAGAGAAAGTACTATGTGTTGGAGTGTGAAGTAGCATTGTACTTCAGACATCATAATAGAGGCAAAATATGTTGCAACTTATGAACTAGCAACATAAAGAGTACAGTTATGAAGCTTTTTACCAAAACTAAGTATTGTTCCCTTAATTTAATTGTCTAATATATAGTGTGGTGATATTATCTTGCAATGATAAATTTGTCTATGATTAAAAGTTTATCATAAAAGACATTTAATACACACATCAGAGCTTACCAAGTCATCAAGTTAACTCCTTGATTCAACCAAGTTCACTTACTTTAAAGCCTAGCAAATAGTCATAGTAATAATTCTGAAATATATCTGAGTCATACGAGTCAAATTCTTGATTAGGGCCAAATCACTTTCAATTTTTGATAACATTGTTTATACTCAAAAGTGAAGAAATAGAAACCTTAAAGAAGGACCTTAAGCCATGTTGTAACATAATAAGAAACATCGATTATTTTGGACTTACGGTTTCTTTAGTAGAGTTAGTGTTTTTCTTTTTAATGAATGAACCCTCAAAATGCATTCAAGAAACTAAGAGAAAGGGCTAGGGAAAAAGTGAAGAACTTAAAAGAATAAATACTAGGTGGTAAAGAAGATTGAAGATCTAATGATTTTATAAAGAACAAACTCAATTACACAAAGATCCAAATGATGGTTCAAGAGCAATTCAATTGATTCGTTCAAGAGTCAAGGTTTATGGAATATTAATTGAATATCAGTAAAGCAATTAAATCCCTAAAGGTATGTTTTTACTATTAATTTGTTTTGTGATAGGAATCAACAATCAAGAATTTTAACCTTTTTGTCATACCTAAGCCGTACCTCTGTAAAAATATTACTAAGGTTGGTGTCGGCACCATAATTTAGTCTAGGAGTTCATTATGCATTCTTTAGTCAATCTTAGGACAATCTTGACCCCAATGGTTCAAAAATCATTTGAACATGATACATCAATCAATCTTAGAGCCAAGAGGTAGGGAACCCATTAAATGGATCCCCTTAATTCTTTTATTTTATTAATAATTGTACCTTTCAAAAGTTCTATTCTTAATTCCTGGAAATCAAAGGGTGTGATCCATAAATCTTGGACATTGGAATATTCCATAGCATGAGGAACCCCAAACTACCAAATGTACTTTTCATATTTTTCAAATAAAAGATCAAGCCATCCATAATTCAAGTAATGGATACAACTCAAGAGCCTAGATCATTATAATGTCATACGTTTGTCAATGAACAAACCCCGTTAATGCATTCCTTAATATTGAAACCCTTAACCTATGGTGTGAATTGGTGGGCCAAACCTATTGTTTTAGGTAAAGGAGTGTGGTTATATTGCAATAATATAGGGGCACCACTACACAAATCAAGTCTTCCTGAAATCCAATTGTTGTCGAGGATGTGGGCAATGATGTTAGGGGTGCCCACATTCTAGCACTCACAACAAGCTACGGTGAACATATATCTGACGAGTGTTAAATTTGTTTGTGGAAATTTTTCCCTCCCACAAAATCATTGAAAATATTATTAAATTTCTAATTAATTGTGCACGGCTCTGAGGAACCCTAGGAAAGTTAGATTATAGTAATGTTAAACCACGGCCGCCGCTGCCAATGGCCAATCGATGGCTTAAAGACAAGGTGGGCTAGCCTAGCTCATTATTCAAATACTATAATCCCATGTTCAATTATAAGAGAAGGGTGGGAGGCAACCATATGAAACAACAATTGATGGATTCAAGTAGAGGAAGTATGAACTTTATCGATGGGAATGATAGCAGAGGGAGATCACTAAAGATAAATGATGTGAATGAGAAGATGCTTGAGCACAATATCCATTGCAGATCACCAGCGATGAATGACTGGATGGAGACAACCTGGATCGCTCAATCTAAAATTCAAGTGTAAGATTTGGAAGGTGGTGATATGATGAGTGGCCTCAATGAAGGGATAACTGATAGAAATGAAACCATAATATCCCATATTGGTAGCGGCAGCAACCCTAATCAACCATTGACCATCATGGGATGTAGAAACATTGTTGGGAGAATATGTTCAACCACCTAGATAGTTGTGAATCACGACAGGATGGTTTGAGTGTAGAAGAGAGAGTGAACTTGTTGATCAAAACTGATGGCATGGAAGCTATGGACCTACAAGGTTACACCAGTAAGGAAAAGATATGTAAGATTGGTAGTGATGATATGCATGGGAAGGTGCAAGCATAACAGATTGATGAACAAAGGAACTTGGCTAACAATAGTAGATACATAACAGTGGAATGGATTAAACTTTATCAAATCAAGTCTGACATAAATGGTGACGATGCTCTTTATGTCGGGGATAATCCACATAAAGGCAATTGATGAAATGTAGGAGATAACAGGAAAAGAATGGATATTAAAAACAAAGATAGTGATCTGAACACCGAAACTAGAAAAAATTTCACAATGATTACCGGCAGCAGGAATGATATTGGTGATGCATTGAAGGCAGTTGGAAAAGGTGTAATGCAAACTAGAAAAAGAACAGCCGATGTGCATGCATATATGCATGATCCAAAGCACCCACTAGTGGGTACAAGGAAGCAAACGGGATTTACAAGAAAGGGATCTAATGATATAACAATATCGTGAGGAGAGCTTCTCAGTCTATTGCAACAACCAGAGGAATTTAGGGCACTGACGACTACTTTGACACAACCAAATCATTGTATGACTCCTTTATGTGAAATAAAATTAACAAATCCATTGGTGGTGATACTAATGTTAACGAGGGAAAGAAGGAGCAGTTAAAATCATAAGAATATTCATGGAGAGCATTAATTTCTATAACAACATAGAATGATGACGGTCTTGGCTTACACTTCATCCAACTGGAGGGACATAGAGATGATTTAATAGCTCTATGCCCACAAAAGATCGTTGAAGACAAAAAAGAAAAGTGGAGGAATACCCTTATTTGGTAGTTCTTGGGAAGACAACCAAGCTTCTCATATGTCTAAGAAATTGTACAAAGGATTTTGAAGCTAAAGGGTAATGTTGAAACTAACTTAATTGAAGATATGATTTTTATTTTTAGGTTCAATTGTAATGAGGATAAATGTGTTGTGATGAAAAGACCTTGGAAAATAACAAAGAAGCTGTTGATCCTTATACTGTGGACTTTATCTAAGCAATTCAAGAGAATAAATATCCACTCAATTTTTCTATGGATATCACTTATGGGTTTTCTGTTCCAATTATGGTCTGTAGAGAGTTTGAGTTGAATAGGAAATGTGCTTGGAAAGCTTCTTTATGTTGATAAATATTCTAAGTCAATGGGAAGGCTATCTTATGCACTCCTTTGTATTGAAATAGAGGTTGATAAAACATTAAGAGATATGATAACTATTGCCATGGAGGATGGACAAAAGTATGTTCAGACTATGAAATATGATTGGAAACCATCCAAGTGTAATACATGCACTTCCTTTGGGCATGGAAAATCTTAGTATCCCAAACAAACCAAAATAAGACAAATTTTGGTTGAAAAGAAGAAGAAAAAAAATGAGAAGTGGTAGAAATACATGTAAGTAGAAAGTCGTGTAAAAAAGGATCACCTCAAAAGAACAACGGGAGTAATGATGTGGAGATAGGGAATCAATTTAATGCTATAGAGGGATTAGATGATATTAAAATTAAAGAATTGTGAAGACTAGCCCCTGATGTGATGAATTAAGTAGTTAAGACATCTAACAATGCAGAGGAGGAAGACCAATAGCAAACCCAAATTCAATATGAAATGGAGATAGCCAGTTTGGTGGAGGAAACAATTGACATAGGAGTAGGGGATGAGGCCCATAAACACTACCTTGAAGCCAAAGATTGTGACAGCCCATCGAGTCTTGTCAAAAGCATCAAACAATTCCAACAAGCTCATAAACCCATAACAAGTAAGTTCACATCACAGAGAGTCCCAGTTGATAAGTAATCTAGGAGGGAAAAGTAGTTCTCTAATGGAGAAACCAAATTTTTTAGGCAAACAACCAAAAACACCTAGGAGTCGTGCATTTTCCAATCCAGTTTAAATGATAAAAATACTTACTTGGAATATCATGGGCTTAAATGCTATTGAAAAGTAAAGGGAAGTGAATGTATTGTTGAATGAACATAAGTCAATAGTATCATTCTGATTGAAACTAGAGTGGAAGTCCATAACAAAGACAAAATAATGAGGCAATCATTTCATGGGTGGGGACTCACTGATAACTATGGGAAAAATGAGATGGCAAAATATGGATATTGTACAAAGCAAAACTTGTCAATATATCCAATGTTTCAAAGACACAACAAATGATCATAGGCATGGTGGAAATGGAACAGAGAACATATGTTTTTATTTTCCCTTAGCTATTTATGTTCTAAACCTACTTGAAGAAATATTGGTTTTATAAGAGTAGATTGAACATATTAGAAAGGGTCTGAATGGACCATGGATTATGGTGGGTCAGTTCAATTGCATTCTATTGTCTCGTGAAAACAAAGAGGGGATAATCCCAATTTGATAGCTTTAGAAGAATTGAATAACTCTGTTGGGGATGTGGGTTGGATGATTTGAAATGGAGAGGGAAACAATGACTTAGTAGAATAAGAAAACAGTTCCTACAAGAGTGAAAAGTAAGTTTGACAGAGTACTAGTAAATGGAGATTGGTGGACTGATTTAAATGGAGATTGGTGGACTGATTTTACATCTTTTGAAGTTGAATTCCTTCTTCTAGGAGTGTTTGACCATAGTCCAAGCATAACTTATATTGAAGATTAAGAAAGGGAGAGGTGCCAAAGCTTTTAGATTTTTTGATACGTGGGTGCAACATGAGGATTTCTTGCAAGTAACACGAGAATCTTGGAAGGTACATGTGCACATCAATCCTTTATTCTAGATGGTATAAATGCTAAAAGTAGTATAAAAAAAAGCTTTAAATGGTGGAATAAGAATTGTTTTGTTAGCATGGACCAACAAGTCAAAAAAAGATAAAATGAAGGAATTGTTTTGCATCCAAGAATTGGCAAAAACAAGAAGGGGTAATACTGCATTGCTAGAATAGGAAAAGGAGGCAATGAATGATTGTCTAAAAGCACTACATGTGGAGGAGAAAATGATGAGACAGAAATCTAGGATGCAATGGTTGAAGTAGGGGACTCAAATAATTCTTTCTTCCATAGATCAATTATGGCTAAAAGGAATAGAAACAATATCATAAGTATAAGGAAGTGTGATGGGACTGTGATAAATAAGTAGAAGGAAATCATATTGGAAGCAGATAAATACTGTAAAACTCTCCTAGATCCTACAAATAACTCATTTTAAGGGGAGAATTATCAGTGTCCGAATGTGAATGAACTTTCAGAAGACCAATAGATGACAATTATCTCTAAAATTATAGAGGAATAAATAAATCAAGTAATGTTTTAAGGTAAGGAAGGAAAGGCTCCAGACGGCTTCACCGTGTCATTCTTCAAGGTAGCATGGGAGATAGTTGGGAGAGATGTCATGGCATCCATTAGACATTTCTTCATCCATGGGAGAATGTTGCGTGAGTTAAACTCAACCTTCATTTGTCTTATCCTAAAAAAATCAGCAGGCTCTTCTTTTGACGAATATAGGCCAATTAGTCTATGCAATCTACTTTATAAGTTTATTACTAGGATTTTGTCTAATAAAATTAAAGGATTGATGGATACATTGGTAAGTCAAAAATCAGTCTGCATTCATCAAAGGAAGATCTATTATTGATAATATCTTGGTTTTTCATGAGGTCGTGAGAGGCTTTTACCAAAAGCACCATCCCCTTTCTTTAGTCCTTAAAATAAACATTAGGAAGTCATATGACTTAGTATCTTGGGTTTTCATTTAATCTACATTATACAAGACGTAGTTTCCCAACTAATTTATAGTTTGGATAATGGAGTGCATATCATTTGCAAGATACTCTATCTTGGTCAATGGATCTCCTATAAGGTATTTCCTAGGAACAAGGGGTTTGCAATAGGGTGGCCCTATATCCCCATGCTTGTACTCCTTAGCAATGGAAGTGTTTTCTAAAATTCTTGAGAATCAAGTCGAAAGAGGAGATTGTAAAGTTACCAAGCTATCGTATGTGCCTTTTATTGATGATTTGATGGTATTATCAAGAGAAAATGAACACTAAATGAGGTCTATTAATGAAGCCTTGGAAGCTTTCTCCTCTATTTTAGGCCTCTAGATTAATAAAGAAAAATGTACTTAAATATTTGCAAGAGTAACAAAAGAAATGAAAGGAAGGTTATTACAAATTACAGGCTTCAGAGAAAGAAATCTTCATATGCAATACTTAGGGGTTCCTTTGATTTCAGGAAAGCTGGACACCTCTAATTGCAATGTTATCCTAGATAAAATTAAGCAAAGACTGGTAAATTGGAAAGTTGGACCTTTATCTAGGGTTGTAAATGAAGCGAATTCGAATCGGATATAGATGCATCCATATTCATATTTGTATTCGTTTAGTTAATCAAATATCGGATGCGAATTCGAATATTTATAGATATTTAAAAATAGAATTTGTATTCGTTTATTTAAACAAATTTCTGATACGAGTTTGGATATATTCTATTACACACTTTTTAAGAAAATTAATATTTTGAGTGGTGACATATATTTTAAGGGTTGTTGAAGCTTATCACACTCTTTTATGAGAAAGACAACTACAGGCTTAGAATGGATTCATAAGATTTTTTAGTGGATTCACACAAATGGATTCTCCTTCCTCATTGACATCAAGTAGAAACTCTTCAATACTAGTCTAACATACCCATACAGGTTGTATAGTCTGACGAAGAGAACCCAAACAAAAGAACTCACCATTCCCATTTATTAACTTAGGTAGGTTTCTCTTAGGAGACCTTGTTGTTACCATGGAAACATCGAAACTGGTGGTGAAGCTTGCTTGAAGCACGGGTCCTTTTTCGATTGTCTCATCACTAAGCTTTTTAGTTGAGACCTCTGGCCAGTCTCTCTTTGCCTTGGTCTTCTTCTATCTTCAACTAACTGAGCCTCAAAATTAGGGCTTTTGGTTTTGTTGAAGCATCTAGACAATGATGTTTATTTACCTGAATATCCTTTCCTCATAAGAGATAAATAACATATATAATGGTGCATTGGAATTGGCTCTTACACAGAGAGCGTCTCAGGGCTTTATGTTGCCTTCTAAACAAAAGACAAGGTACACCCACACGTGGATCATCGAGTATTACCAAGAAAAAAAATCCAATCCACTGTATTAGCTGTCTTTAGCAAAAACAAACTAGGAAAGATTAGCCAATTTGATTTCTTAGTAGGTCTCAGACCCTCAACAAGCTAAGTTTGGCCAAGCTCAGCTCAGGCTTGTCACATGAAGAAAAAGATCAAGCTTGGCTTAGGCTTGTGATGAGACTAAGGTGCCAAGCTCAGGTTCATAAAGTTAGGCTCGGTTCGATAAAAGTCATTATTTTGAAGAAAAAAGTGTCCAATATCCTAATGGCTCATTAGCCCAATTTATCTTGTTTAAGCATTACTATTGTCATAATATATAATATATAAAATCATTATATGTGTGTGTGTGTGTATTTATTATTATAAAATTCTTAACCAAACCAAGCTTTTAACAAATTGAGCTTAGTGAAGCTCAGCTTAGGCTCACTTACAAAAAGAGCTTAAATCAAGGCTCATGCTCAGCTCTATTAGCTTAAAATAGAATTCAAGCTTGGCTCATTGACAACCCTACCTCAAGGTAGCCCCTTCTAAATAGTGTTGCTAGTTTTAGCATCTATTTCCTCTACATTTAAAAAGAATGATGTAGGGTTGCCTAAAAACATTGCTTAAAATAATTGACTATGGCTAGCAATGAGTCAAGTCAAGCTACATAAGGAAATGAGCTAACCTCGACTTGTTACCCGCCTAAGCTCAATTAAAACAATTAACTTATTTAGGCCCTAAAGTTGCAAGTCCACAAAGTACAATCTAAAGTAATCAAAATTAAAAAGTAAATTAGACTATCCTTGGCACGTGATCTCTGATTCTTTTATTGAGATTTCAAAATCAAATCCCGAAATCTCAATCTTAGAATCATGAGATTGGATTAAGCAAGTCATTTGGTTTCAAAAAATATATAATTGGATCTCAAAAAAAAAAAAGGGGGGGGGGAATTGGATGCCCAATATAACTGCTGAAGAAGAAGAACCTACCTTCTAGCACTAGAACAAAACTCATATGCTGATTAGATTTAGTTTGTCATGACCAAGTTTCATTTATCGGTTTCACCCCATGAAACCAATAAGCAAGAAAATTAAAGCAAGCTAGATCGTTAGGGCTACTAAAGTCAGCTTTCTCTTTAGTGACAAGCTCGCTCTCGATGGTCTCAAAGAGCTTAGTGAAGGTTGAGTGGAACTCATGTATGATCTTTTCACGGCATGATTTAAGGAGGAAGAAAAGGAGTTGCTTGAGCTTGGCGTCTAGGCTCAGATGGGTTAAGACAAATAGAGGATTCAATAACCTCTAGTGAGGTTAATGGACAGCAAATAAGTTCTGGTCAAGAGGTCTTTCTTTTCCACCATGGAGACGTCAAAGAGAATGGGAAAGCTCTTGTTGTCGAGGTGGACGATGATGTTAGGGTTGGAAGAGATAAAGGGAAAAGAGAAGAAAAAACGTAGGGGTTATGTTTTATAAGTTAGAAGTCAAATATGCCTCGATATTGTAACATGTGCATTTTAAGTCACTTAGTGTCATTTTTAAGTGAATCGCAATTTTTATACTGGGACTGGACTTTTTAGCTCGATCTCAAATTAGGTTAAAATGCGAATTCCATCTTGAGATTATGACTAATATTGTGTACCCAATGTTTGACTTGAAACTCATATAGTGATCTAGTTTGAGATCGTGATTTGAGATCACATGCCAAAGATAACTTAGTTTCATCACATTTAAAATTTTAATATAATAAAAATAATAATACAATATCTAAATGTGTGCATGGAGTTATGAAAATGAAAATCACTTAAATTTCAAATCATGGAGACACTTTCACCAAGAAAAAAAGTAAAGGGGGATTGGGTTTTAGAAAGACATGGAGATTGTTAATAAATCATTAGAATCAAAGTTGGAATGGAGATTCCTGGACAATTCGGATGAAATATGGGTTAGAATTCTTAAAGCAAAATACTAAAAAAGCCAACAGTTCTAGATAGGGAAATACTCAACAATTGCATCGTGGACTTGGTATGACATTATGAAGTGCAACAAATTTTGAAAACAAGGAACTTGCTAGCTGTTAGGGACTAGCTACACCACTAAGGTATTGCATGACCATGGGTACCAAATTCAAAACGTCTTATAGAGTTGGATGGCCTGAATCTAGAAGGAGCAAACTATGTACATGATTTAATTGATAGAGAGTCCAAGTCATGGAAGGAAGAATTTATCATATCTCAATTTGATAGGGTCTCGACTTATAGGATTCTGCAGCTTCATCTGTGTAAGGATGAACCATATGAAGAAGACATGCTAATATGGACCAAAACCCCATCAGGTAAATTTTTAGCCAAATTAGTATATAAATTAATTTTTGAATCAACAATATCATCTTTAACTCTAAATGAAGTAGATAAAAATCTTTGGATGAAATTTTGGAAGGAGAAAGGTATGCCACCACAAGTTCTTCTATTTGTTTGGAGATGTCTCAATGGAGTCATGCCATTGAAGAGTGCAATGACAAGATTTATATCCAGTTGTGACACTTTATGTCCTATATGTGGGTTTGAGAGAGAGACTATTGACCATCTATTGTTTTAATGCGAACTAACTAAAGTTGTATACTTTGGGTCACCTCTAGGACTCAAACTAAGAGACTATTGCAAAACATTATAAAAATGGATAAAGGATTGGTTGTCACCCCCCTTTCCTATAGAATATTTCAACAAGGAACAATAATATTATGGCATCTTTGGAAGGGTAGGAACAAACTAACTTTTGAACATAAACCGGACTCAGTAGAATCCATATTAACTAATGCTATAATGATGATCAAAGTTTATAGTCCAGATCAAGAGATCTCAAGCTCTATTCCATAATGTCCATCAGGGAATCTAGGTGATAGCAATTATTCTCATTGGAGGCCTCCTCCTAGTGACTCTTTCAAGATAAATGTTGATGGTTCAATAGGTCTTTAATGTGCAACAACAATTTTAGTCAGATTATTGGGGCTCTTTCATCCAAGGAAAATCAAAAGAACTACAACCATGTAGCCCATAAGAGGCAAATGCTATGGCATTTTATTTTGGGTCTCATGTTGGCGAAAGAATTTCCAGGCTTTAAGTTCCTCAATGACAAAGATACTCAAACCCCTTGACAAATTTGAAACATCATATTAGACTGTTGTAGGATTTCTCCAAAATCCTCAAGTGTGTCTATTTCATATGTTTTTTGAGATTGCAATAAAGCAGCCCATGCTATGGCAACTATAGCATCTAAGGAACATATTTCCCTCAAATGGAATAGTACATACCTTCGTCAAATAATATCTCTCATTCTTGCAATAGTTTTTCGTAATCATGAGGATATTTAAGATGAATGAAATTGAGTTGACGCTCCTTACCAAAAAAAACTTAGCTCATGCTGATTGAGCTATTTTGGATTGTATATGTCATTAACTTAGCTTGGTTTGACTCATTGTCAAGTTTTAACCATACTTGATCTATTTTCACTCTAGTATCTATTTAGCTTTTCATTTTGGTTGGGAATAAAATGAATACAAGAACTTTATAAAAAAAAAAAAAAATTCATGAAAAGAATGTGTAAGAAAGAAAAGTGGGAAAGAAGGGATGAGCTTTGGGGCTTATGGCCTGGGATGTAGGGCTATCTATCAGGTTGGACTGGGCCGGTCTAAGGTTAGCACAAGTCCAACCTGAAATACAATAGCTAGGCCTGAACTCAACCCAATACTATAAACCAAAACTTGATTCATTATATAACAACAGGCTATAAGCCAAGTTTGGGATGCCCATACTGTTGTTATTCATATAAAATAATATATTACTAAAATAAAAATTCATATAAGTATTAATATATTTTTTACTTTTAATATATATATATATATATATATATATATATTTATAGAGAGAGAGAGAGAGAGAGAGAGAGAGAGAGAGTTTTATATGACCAAAATTGATGTGATCACACACTGATAGGTGATGTCATCTTGATTTTTTTTTTTTTTTTTGTGACAGGATATTTATACCAATGAGAGAGATGTGTTTTTGAATTTGGTACCTCTTTTTGGACACCTAATTTTTTGAATGAACACCTTTTTTGGCAGTTGATTTGTTGTAGTTCAGGCAAAGCTGGACACTCCGGGCTGAGCTAAGGCTTGCTCAAACTTTGACCTGATCATTATTTCGGGCCTGAAATCATAACTTGAACTTATACTTTCCCAACTTGCCTAAATTTTAGTCCAAACAAGTTGGGCTTTGAACCAACCCAACCCAATTAACAACCTTTCCTGGTAGATAGGTCTTGGGAAACATGACTCATCAAGTGTCTTATGCTTAGGAACTTAGTCTCTAGACTATGGGGTCCCATTACTTGCCATGTGTTTCATGCTTAGAAAACTCAACCTAGGGACTATGGTCTCATAGATGAGTCTATGTCAAAACTCAGCTGATCATTTGATTTATGCATTTTTTAAAAGTTTTTGAAGCTTTAAAGAACTTCTCCATCACTCAAAAAAATATACAAAATCATCTCTGATCATTTGATTTATGCATTTTTTTTAGTTTTCGAAGCTTTAAAGAACTTCTCCATCACTCAAACAAATATACAAAATCATCTCTGAAAGTGGATTTTAGGCCTAGTTTGATCTCTTAGGTAGACCCATTCATTGGCCCCATGATCCTCTCCTGTTAGCAAATATTTTTATGACTCTTTGGTCCACACGTACCCCCAAAAGGGGTGAAAATCACATCCAGAGAAGTGATTTACACCTTTTTAGGGGATACGTGTGGGCCATAGGAAGTGGCAAAAATATTTGTCAATAGGGAAGGATCCGAGTTCTACGATAACCATACCCAAGATATTATTTGAGAAAAGAAAAATATATTAAATTGTTTAAAATTTGATTCAAAAGTAGTTCCTCCTTATTATTGTTGT
The DNA here is from genome assembly GCA_025762735.1 of Platanus orientalis. Classification (NCBI taxonomy): domain Eukaryota; kingdom Viridiplantae; phylum Streptophyta; class Magnoliopsida; order Proteales; family Platanaceae; genus Platanus; species Platanus orientalis. Next base: position 3,085 of record JAOXJP010282617.1, on the reverse strand, counting down.
TACTATTATTGTTTTTTCTTCTCACTAAGTTGCCAAAAAATGCACACTTATCAAGAAAGTTAATATGGATTATACAAGGAAATCAGGGTTTTCAAGTAAGTTGCTTTATCACTAAGCTAACACTTGAAAATGTACTTTTTGAGACCACTTTCTTGATAAGGAATAGAAGCTATGAGAGCATCCTGGACAATCAAAGGCGCTTAAACCATCTAAAGGAAGCCAAACTTTTGTATTTTGTTTGGTAAAGAGGAAATTAGATCAACCTAAATTTCAAGAAATATTGCATAATTAAATATTATATGTGTATTGTTTATTTCTATTTTTTGATGAAAATTTCATTTTGGTCCAAAATCTGAAACCCAAGATCACCCAATATTTGGTTGAAATTCCAATTATTTAACCTTCATTCCCTTAGAACAACACACACACACACAAAAACAGAAGAGGAATTTAAAAACAAGTGTGACATGAACAAGAGACAACCAAGGTCTTCTGCATTCTAGATGGTAGACATGAACCCCAAGAGGGACGGCTATAGCTAAACATTCCCCAATATGTTATTGTCCTTTCTTTATTAGGTAATGGAGAATGATTGTCTGTTTTTGAGACAGACCTCTCTTATCATGCATTGATTGACACATGGTGTGTTTTTGAATTTGATGTCTTTTATTGACCACCTACTTTTTCAACTAAACACTTTTTTGGACCCTTTTACCCCCAAAAACAACACATGTCAAAAATGACTCTGTTCATCCTTCCCGTTCATTATTATATTTACTTTTAGTATTTTTTTATAATCCAAGTTTCCTGCATTGCATTATTGCATTCTAAGAGATTTGTCTCCATAGAGTCATATGAGCATATAAAATAATAAAGCTTCGTATAATGTCTAGAGATTTAGAAGATTTAATAGATTTGTACAGTGATATTTTAGGAAACTATTTTTTGTAAAATAGAGCCAAAATTCTTCAATTACCATGGAAAATTTTAATAGTTTCTAGGTTTGGGTTTATAGTTCCTACACCTCACATCCTAATGAGGGCATTCCTGTTGTCATTCAAAATTTGCAAGATGAGTAGAATATTGAAAAAATTCAGTAATCTTGATATAAAATTTGTATCTAAAAAATGAATGAAAGAATGAATTTCATCATGTACATTGTCTCTATATGATACTACAGTGTTTTCTCTTGGGTTGTTAATGTTGAATAGTTTGCTTGCCACGGATTTCTCTACTGGGGGACTAATGAAAGATGTTGAGACAGCTTGATGGTGAGAAAAGAACAAGAAAGATGGCAGTCACGAATAGGAAAAGAAGGGTGAAAAAGGAAAAATCAGGTAGAGAATTAAAAGGGAGGGATAGTAGCCATAATGGAGTTAAGGAAGTAGTGAATTTTCCTTGGGACATCATTCCTGATTATTTGCTGTTCTATTGCTAAAAGGGTTGTGGACCCCCTAGATTATTGAGAAGTTGGAATTATTGTCATGTTGCAGCTCTATAGTATTGATTGTGGATGGTGGACTTTTAGCCTTGACTAGTTTTTTGGTAAGAGAAGTGTTGTAGGATTTGTTGTCCTTGTACTGTAAGGTTTGTTTGATTCAATTGTGTCGAAGAATAGGACTGTATAGTCCCATTGCCATTATGATTGCGAAAGCCTTGTAAGAGGTTGTTTGAGGAGGTAGTTAAAGTGAACCGGCTTTTTGTGTTTCGGAAGTGGTGAATTTTTTTTGAAGTGCTTTTATGTAGTATCAATTATTTTATATGTATGTCTAGAACTGCATTAATGTCATTTTTTATTTCAACTAAAAATGATCAACTCAACAAAATACCATTTTCATTGTTCAACTTATTAAATTTCCACGATCTCATATAAGTTCTTATCCACTGAAATGTTGTTGTTTGATATGTCTATATGTAGATTAGTTTATTCTTATCCACAAGAGAAAGATATGCAAGTTCATGATGGAGTGGCTCGTAGGATAGATTTTCAATCAACAGACAATGTGCACGCCCTAGTAACACGTCAGAAAGTAAGTTATGGTGAAGGCACTAAAGACACCAAGCCACTGCTAAACCTGAGGTTTAAGACAGAAGATGAGACTTATTATTGTTATATAGAATATGTTGAAAAGTCTGGGTTTGGAATTCGAAAGAGTTCTTGTAAGAAAGACTCTAATGGTATCATGAGTAGAAGATTGTGTTGTTCAAGGGCACGATTAAAAATAGATCAATCAAACGTTAAGGCAAAGTGGCTTTATAAAGATTCAAGAACAAGTTGCATTGCATATACCCATCTCAAATTAGTAGATGATGGTGAATATACCATTACACGACATCAAGCTAGCCATAACCACAAGTGTACGCCTAACAAATCATTTATGTTCAGGTCACAATGGCATGTATCCATTGTTCAAGCATATGAAGGTGACCTTGCAGATAGTGTGGGGATAAGACATAAGGCAACGTAAGATCTTATGTGTGTCGAAGTTTGAGGGTCAGCAAATCTTGTGTTCTTGTCAGTAGATTATAAAAATTATTTGTAATCGAAGTGAATGAGGTCAATGATGCTAGGTGATGCAGGAGGTATACTATAATATCTAGAGAAAATGTTAGCTAATGATCCAAGGTCTATTTACAAAATACAACTTGACCAAGATAATAAAATGGCTAACATTTTTTTAGCAGATTCAAAAAATGGTGATTGACTACCATGCATTTGGCGATGTGGTTTGTTTTGATACAACATTTAGGACAAACGACTATTGTGAACACTCCCAAATATATTTCAACCAACTATATTGGATAATGTCAACCAAATATATTTTACTTTATTGTGAAACAGGTTTTGTACAAACAAACATAAGAATGGAAAGACCTCCATGGCGACCTTAAATTGGCCATGTTTTTTGTTATATTTTTTGGAGAAAATATATAATTTAGACTGTCCATTAACTGATTTTCTAACCTGAAATTTATTCTTCTAAGTTAACCAATAATATTTGGACGTTATGGTATTGATTGTAGGGTGATGGATTACACAAGGATTTTGTTCACATCTTTGAATCAGCATATTTCTTTGGACAAT